>CM026563.1:25676019-25844240 GCA_015143295.1 Tetracentron sinense | reverse complement strand
TTATGAGAATCCATGCTGCATTACTCAACCTTACTCAATTAATTCTACATGACTGGTCGGCTAAGGGATTTACATCGTTTTTAAATCCTCACTTTCTGTTGTTATCACTTATCTCCTACTTGGTTTATTAAAAGTTAAAAAATATGTTTACATCTTAATTATACAAAGATATTATCATATATTATAAATTGAGAAAAGCATACAAGGCCGTAATTCCCTACTATTACGCCAAAACCACCTACCTGTTAAACACAAGGACAAATGATTGGTTCGTTTTTGGTATTTTTTTTTTTTTTTGTTCTTTGATAAAGTAGAAAAAAGAGCCGGGGGGGGGGGGGGTAGGGCCATAATCTCAAAGTACACGAGTGCTCTTTCGACTAATTGTATGCCCCGTCCTTGGGTTTTAGGAGGATACTGCCATTGAACAGAAACCTTATGAATATTCGGTAGTTGACGCCTCAGACTTGAGGGCTAGAGAACATAGAGCCATTGCCCCACGTGGGTGCCCTATTAGGCGAGATAGAGTTGTTTTTTGGTCTTTTGATATTTGATCACGGTGGCATGTCCACCTTTACCATGTCATACTATTTTGTATAAACTTAGGAATACTTGTTAAGTTTACAGAAGAAAAGAAAAAGTTGGTGGTACTTCCGCCATATTTTAGCTTCCGCACTCTGTATTATATTTCCATTAGAGCATGTTATACCTTGTTCATTGTAGGATGGTTTGCCAGGTTATGTATAGTCACACCTAAAGTATCCCTTAACTCGTAGGAGGTATTTTGGGGCGCGACAATTTCAAACCATGAGTGAAGGTGAATTGGAGTACGCACAAGATTCAATGCAAATACTATCCTAGGATGATAAAAGGGGCATCACAAGGTTTAAGAAGTACTTGATTCGTAAGTCATGGAATATTAAGGGATAGTGCAAATATTATCCAACGATAATTACAGGCATGGTGTCAAAAATCGACTCAATTCCACCTAAGTTGACCGAATTGAGTCGGCTTGTAGAGCCCCGGACCTGTTCATGTGAATAGGACAATGAATAGTGCGGTGAATAGTGCTAGTGCACGAGGCATAAAGGTGTCGAGGCCTTTCATGCATGGTGGTGTGTGTTCAATGATCACCTAGGTGGGTTAAAAACCTATGGGGGAGTGAGTAATGAGGTGTGAGTAGGGTGTTGGACCAAAGGTAAGTGAGTGTGATAGCACTCTAAGGGTTCTAAGTGTCGAAGAGGGATGTCTTGACATTCCCTCAGCTTGTGGGAGCTCTAGTTTTGTCGTCCCTTATCGGAATTGAGTGATTCTTGAGTTTTGGAAAGATATCAAAGCCCTCTTCGAGGTTCATGCTTTACGTTTTTCCCAATTTTGAGTATAAATTAGGTGAAATGTGGATTTTCCGAAAACGGGTCTCTGTCAATTCAGCAGTCATTTTGGACCAGTCCACTTGTGAACCCATTTAGACTATTAAAAACTCAAAATTAGGAGTTGCACAAAACATGAAAGTTGTTCCCCTTTGAAAGACGAATCCAATGCAAGTTGAATCGTCAAAATCCGATAAACGAGTCAAAAGTTATGGTCAAAATACTAAGGCGGAAAAAACCGGCAAAATGAGGACCAATCCGGTCGATCGGATTTGTGACCGGTCGACCGGTCACCTGTTTTTTTGCCCTGTAGCCGACTCCCAGGGATATTTTAAGGGTGGTTTGGGGTTTTGGCAACCCCCATACGCTTATATAAGCTCATATTTCGTGCATAAGGGTTGCACAAACCCTAGAGAGAGTTGAGAGAGATTTTGGAAGAGGAAGAAGAAGAGAAACTTGGGTTCTCTTGTGTTGTTCTTAGTTTGAGTTGGTGGTTAAAGGAGGAGCTTGGATCTTGCTCTTCAAGCTTGGATTTGGATTCCTCCAGCCTTCTAAAAACTCTGAAATTGAAGGAACTCAATCCTTCAAGAGGTAGAACAATCTACTAACTTGCCTTGCTATACTTTATTGATGTGTAATTTGGTTTCTATGATTTAAGTAAATGGTTGTGATGAAACATAGGATGTCTTGACCATATTTGTAATTCCTATATTATAAGTAAGATATAAAGCATGATTTTGATAAGACAATTAGTAGCTAAACTCCACTAAATTGCTTTGCTATGAGTTGTAAATGAATAGTAGACTTTGAGGTAAATTCTTGATAGAAATTGGATTTGATAATCATGTTTTACATACTATAGATATTACTATGATCTTGAGGCTGTTATATGGTTATTGAATTACTCACAAATACTCCATGAACTAGTGTACTTGTATGATTGGATTTGTATAAGGATACATGTTGAAAAGCATGGTTTTGTTCTAAGTTAAGGTTTTGTCTCAAAAGGGTTTTTGTTCTAAGTTAAGGTTTTGGCTCAAAAAGGGTTTTGCTCTAAGTTAAGGTTTCAAAGCATCGTTTACAAAAATGGGCTTTTCTCAAAAGTGGCTTCACTCAAAGAATGATTTTCTGGATTCAAGGGCTTAGGCCTTGCTTGTAAAGTATTGCTTTGATTTTCGGACTCAAGGGAGTATACCTCCTTGCTTGGAAAGTATCGCTTTGATTTTCGACTCAAGGGAGTTTACCTCCTTGCTTATGAAGTATCGCATTGATTTTTGACTCAAGGGAGTTTACCTCCTTGCTTGTAAAGTATTACTTTGTTTTGAACTCAAGGGAGTTTACCTCTTTGCTTGTAAAGAATTACTTTGTTTTGAACTCAAGGGAGTTTACCTCCTTGCTTGTAAAGTACCGCTTTGTTTTGAACTCAAGGGTGTTCTTAAGGGACCGCCTTGCTTGTAAAGTATCGTTTCGTTTTGAACTCAATGGAGTTTACCTCCTTGCTTGTAAAGTACCGCTTTGTTTTGAACTCAAGGGTGTTCTTAAGGGACCGCCTTGCTTGTAAAGTATCGTTTCGTTTTGAACTCAAGGGAGTTTACCTCCTAGCTTGTAAAGTATCGCTTTGTTATCGGTTTTGCGAATCACTCTAAGTATCGGGTTTGTTATGGCTCAAAGTATATGGTTAGTGAAATGCTCAACGATATATACCTTGTAAAAAAATGCTCACACGCTATCTGTTTTATGAACTGCTCTAAGTTATATACTCGTTCCGCTTTGCTTTTGCCTGTTTCGCTCTGATAAATGCATATGCTATCATTGATGCTTATAGTAATGCTAGTTAGTATTTTGTATACGTTGAGTATTCCATACTCAGCCGAATTGTTGACTACGGGAGGATTTGTGGATGCACGTGCTCCTGAGCCTTGGATAGAGGAGTACTACGAGCCGGAACCTGCCATGGATCATCACCAGGATGATGGAGCTCTAGATAGAAGGCCATATCTAGACTATTGTTGAGTGATGTGTGGGAGAGGGCTATGTATTTGAAAGTGGGGAATGTCCAATTTAGACTTTAAATTTTGTATAAACTGTTGGTTCGGACTTGGAATACAAATCGCAGGTTTATGTTATAAAGAAATTTTCAGTTCCGCTTTTTAGTATGCCTTGTATGCTCTTGCAAGATGGTATGTACGCCTTATGTGTCATATCAGGATGGTATGACACGGTGGTCACGAGCCTAAAGTATTCCTAACTTCTAGGGGGTATTTTGGCGCGACACAACTTCTGTGGTGTCCGAAGCAAAATGTACTTGTATTTTAAAAATACTAGACTTCTTGGTAAACTTTGGTGAACTTCAGTAAACTTCGACCGAAACAGGAAAAAATGTGGAGAAAATGCAGAACTTTAGTGGAAGTTAACCGAAGTGTACATAAAAAGTCTATAAATTGAAGAGCTTTTAAGTTTTAACTTAAAATGATAATGCTAATTCCACTCGCTTTAAAAGGGTAATGCTAGTTCCAATCATGGTTCAAAATATCGGTATCGGGTGCCGTATCGGTAAATCCAAAATAAGATACGTATCGGCGTATCGGATAATATCGGATGGATAGGACAGAAAAAATTAGGATACGTCAAGAAATACTTGGATACGCAAGAAAAAACTTGGATATCTTGCATAAAACTTCTTTTAATTCAAATAGAAGCTAAAAACAAACTAAATGAAGACCTTCAACTATGTTTATAACTATGCATATTAGAGTTAACAATTTTATAAGTTAAAAAATGCGTGCATGCAAGGTATGAAAATATAAAACATAGTCACTTAGTTAAGTATAAGAAAACCAATTTAGTCTTTAAAACCTTAAAATAAGAATGTGTTGAATTACAACCCTGAATTTTAAACTTAATATAAGTCTTTTTATGCTGACTTTTGATCCTATGGATGAAAATATTTTTTAAGACTAAAATATGAGATTTTTTTTGTCAGACTATTGGGTTTTGATAATTTTTGATATAATAGAATTTAAAAAAATTTAACATTTCATAAATACTCTGTCATTTGAAAGTTTAAATTCTGACTTAATCCCTAAAAGGCGCTAAAAAGAAGGTTTGTTCTTGAACTGGAAAGTTGACTTTTTAATCTTCAGGAATTTGTATCCAGGATAGTTTTTATTAAATTCAAATAGGGAGATAACCTTATTTACATATTAATATCTAAAGTAAAATCAAGTTAAAATCATTTACTTAAATAATATTTTAAGTAAGTAAGTTGTGTGTATCGGGTCTGTATCGTGGATCTTAGTGTAAATGAAAAGAGAAAAAAAATTAACTGAAAAATCTTATATTGAGCGTATCGGGTCTGTATCGGCCCGATATAGTAGAGTTTTTTTTCTAGCGTACCAGTGTATCGGGTAGCTCCAAATAAGATACGTATCGGCCCGATATAGTGGAGTTTTTTTTTTTCCAGCGTACCCGTATATCGGGTAGCTCCAAATAGGATACGTATCGACCTGTATCGATCGATACGTATCGATATTTTAAACCATGGTTCCAATCGCTTTAAATTTACTTTCTTCATAAGGAAAGACAAGTATCCCCAGCATTAAACTTATTATAAATATAATTAGCTTTAAAAGAGAGTGTCTCAGCATTAACCTTATTATAAATTATAATTTTATTATTCTAATAATTTTTTATTATTATATTATGCCCATTAGGGATTTTTAGAAACATTAAATAATTTCCTAATAGTATTTCATAAATTAAAAATTATTTAACTCCTTATCTTCACATAATGATTCAATCTTATAAAAACATTGAGCTCATCAATTGCAGATTGAAATAGATTTAAATTTTAAATTGAATTTCAATTATTTATCAACTTTAATGCGCATTTATAAGTTTTTAAGGTTTCTAAAACAATTAACATGGATAATCATTGAAAAGTAAAGAGAATACATATCCTCTTCACTTGACAAGTAGGATAAAATATAGTTAAAAAAATGGAAAATATGGAGAAATATCGAGAAGAAATTACAGCTCAGGGAAGCAAACAACGCATATCACTTAACATGATTCACATTAAAATTTGAGTGCTGCATGTTTGTATCAGTAATATAATGAATTTTAGATGTGTATTTATGCTTAAATATTGAATTTCTAAAGTTTCATCTTAGATTTCCAATGTTTCTTTAAAGTTTCCTAGACTTCTTAATTTTTACATAACTTCTTTGGACTTCCTTAAACTTCCTCGAAACGTGTCAACTTCCGTAGCGACCGAAGTTTAATATCTTGATTACAGGGGCATCACAAGGTTTGCAGAACCCCAAAACTCATTTGCATAGTCAGTGAATAGTGTTAGTGATAGTATCTGTGAATAGTGATTTTAACCTTCCATGTATTTTAGTGTGTGATGAATGAAAGAAAGAGTTTGCAATCAAAGTATGTGTTGTGGTGGTGTTAAAGTCAAGGTAAAGGAGTGGAAAACACTTTAAGTGAACTAAGGGAAGAGTGGGAGCACTCTAAGCGTAAAAAATGGGAAAAAACAGGGGAAATGGACAAAATTTGCAAAGGCCAGTCGACCAATTGTATGAAAGTGGCCCAAGAATGGGCCATAGTGTGTTCTGTTTAGTGGCCGGTCAACCGCTCCTCCTGGCCAATCGACCAACTTTATGGAATGTAGCCCAAAACATGGGCCACGGTATTTTTCTCGGCCTGGCCGGTCGACCACCCCTCCTGGCCGATTGACCGATTGTATGAAGGTTTGCCAACAACTAGCAAACAGTAGGGTTTTTGCAAAAGCCGTTCAACCACCTCTCCCAATCGGTCAACCGACTTTAGTGATTTGGGGTTTTCTCCCTTTTTGCACGAATTTCAAGGGTAAACTAAGATTTTTACAACCCTATGCCTATAAATACAAACCCATTTCGTGGGTTTTGGGTTACTAAAACCTAAGGTGAGTTTTTAAAAGAGAAATGGGAGAAAAGCTAGGGTTTTGGAAGAGCTTCCTCAATATCAAAGGTGAAACCCAAGTTTCACCTCCAAAGCTTCTCAAGATCAAAAAGGGAAGCAAGGATCTTGCAAGCCAAGGTGTTTCTCACATATAAAGCCACAAGGATTCAATCTCAAAGGTAGATACACTCTACTACCTAACTTTGTCATGATCATGCAATAGTATTAAGATAAAAAGTGTATGATTGCATAAACCCTTTAAGAAAAGTATGTTTAAATGATTTGCTTGATGAGTTGATGTTTGATGCCCTTGTAATTGCTTTGGATGAAATGTCATGCTATTGTCTTTGTGTTTAAGAGTCTTTAATTCCATCATGATGCTCACAAGTCTATAATGTACACACGTGTCTTGTATGATCGTTTTCCTCATAAGTAAGTTTAATTGCATCATTGGTTTCTCATAAGCACTTTAATTGAAAACTTATAAGTGAAACTCATAAGAAAACACAAGCTCATTATCTCACGTGCATTAATCATTCCAACAAGGTTGGCCAAGGATGTTGGTAGCCCAGGGTATTTCGGGTACTCACATCTTGTTCATAAGCTAAGATCTTGAAATTCTCATAAGTTTTGTGGATCATCCAAGGAGGTTGGCAAGCCAGGGTTTTGTGGGTGCTAACGTCTTGCTATAAGAAATTCTCATAAGTTTGGTGGATCATCCAAGGAGGTTGGCAGCCTAAGGTTTTACGAGTGCTAACGTCTTGCTCATAAGAAATCTCGGAAGGAAATCTCATACAAAATCTCAGAAGGAAATCTAATAAGAAATCTCAGAAGAAAATCTTATAAGAAATCTCGGAAGGAAATCTCATAAGTGCTAATAAGACTCATAAGAACTCTAAGATCTCAATGAAACTCATAAGCTAAGATCTTGACAAACCCTGATTCTCACAAGAACTATGATTCTCATAAGACACATAAGAACTTCTCAAACTCGTAAGTTTTGATTTTAAGTCATGTTTTGAAGTAAGAACTCAAACTAATTAATTTTAAGTATTAGTCCGAATGTATATGCACATAACAAAGTTTTGACGATATGATTATGATTTCTGATTTCTCTACGCTTTACTTGTTGGATGTACATGCACATGTTTTCTGATATTATAACACAATAGGTTAGTAGTTTGTATACGCTGAGCCTTCCTTGCTCAACCGAACTGTTATCTTCGGCAGGTCCTTTTGATATCTGTGCTCCAAAGCCATGGGTTGAGGAGCAATACGTAGAGGAGGAGTCTGTCTTTGATCATCCAGAGGAGAGGGACCTAGATAGGTGGTCTTATTCAGGTTCTTTTGAGTGATAAGAGGGAGTGATTGTATTTTGGGACTTGTATATTAGGATTTTGTTAGATGAGAGTCATGTGACTTAAGTCTGGGTTATGTAATTATGTTATTTCATATTTAGTATTTTGTTTACACTTTGCCAAACTTTGGGTTGGTATTCTAAGATCGGTTACTTCATGCTCACAAGGATCAAGTCTAAGATCTTGCATAAACTCTAAGGATCATAAGTCTCGTAAGGTTTTTCAAGAACTCGTAAGAATCTCATAAGTCTAAAATCTTGCATATGTCTCCAAGGATCATAAGCTCACAAGGACTCGTAAGCTTGCAAGAAAGCTCACAAGAAAGTTACTACGATTAGTATTCCTTTACGTAACAAGGGTCGTTTTTCTGTGAGATCCCTAGTTCAGTCTCTTAGGTCCAATTTTCCCGACTTTTTTCCTCATAAGACTGTGTGGAATCTGGGCATTCCTTCTAAAGTATCTTTCTTTCTATGGAATGCGGCTTTGAATAAGATCCTCACATGCGATCACTTGAATTCTAGAGGGTGGAGGATGACAAACCGCTGTTTTATGTTCCTCCAAGAGGAAGAGTCGGTTGATCACCTACTTTTGCATTGTCCTCTAGCAAGTGAAATTTGGAGCTTCTTTCTATCCCGAGTGGGTTTGATTTGGGTCTTTCCCTCTTCCCTTCTCAACTTCTTATCTTGTTGGGAGGCGGTAGGCGAGACTGTTTCAAGGGTGGCTTTATGGTCGGTTTTACCGGGAGCCATAACATGGTCCAATTGGAAGGAGAGGAGGAGAGTTTTCGAAAATTCTTCATCCTCCATCCATAGCATTTGTTCATGGACTCGCTCGACGGTGGTGGACTGGTGAGCAGCAAGTCAGGCGGGGGTGGATATTGACTTATTATTAGTCTGATTTTTGAGGCATGAGCCACACAGTGGAGCTCAGGGGTTATTTTGTTTATATTTCTATTTTTTAGGTGTTGTGTTTCGATTCACGTTCTCGTGAGCCTTGGTTTTTTTCCTGTTTCTCTTCGTTTTGTTTGTTTGTTCTTTTCTTTTTTCTGATATTTATATATTGCTTGGATTACCGATCAAAAAAAATATTATGATTATGATAGCACTGTGAGCTAGTAGTTTTGGCTCGCTGAGTATTCTATGCTTAGCCGTACATTTCATGTCGGCAAGTACACGGGTTCCCTTTGAATCTGTGATTAGGGGCCTTGGATAGAGGAGGATTATGGCGAGGAGCCATATGTGGAGCCTCATGAGGAGGCACAGGACTTCGACCATTGGCCCTTTTAGGGTGATTACTGAGAGAGAGAGAGAGAACATTATATTTTGTATTTTGATGAGTAGAGGCCTGTCTACTCTTATTTTGGGTTTCGTATTGTACCGCCTTGGAATACAATTGATATATATAGAAAAGAAAATTTTGAATTACACTTCCGCACTTTGATTAAGCTTCAGCATTACTTTATGTTTCTATTATGTATTGCCTTGTATATTTTTACAGGATGGTTTGGTATCAAATATTGCACATCACGAGCCAAAGTATCCCTAACTCCCAGGGGGTATTTTGGGTTGCGACAGAGTCGTATTCTAAGTTTAGACTAATTCGTTAGTCTTAAGTCCAGTTGATACCCTCAACCAAACCTGCTAGGATCCAACACTGTTTGAAAAATCAAATTTATATGCTTGTACTACTATGTATATATACCTCGATGTATTAATATACGTCTTGATAGGCACTAAGTGCTAATAAATTCTATCCTCAAGAATCTAGTTTCCAAGTTCGACTCATGGTTTATTGTTGCTCTCAGGAACAAGATGAGACGGGTTTGGACGAGGATATAATACTAGAGGAAATGGAGAACCTCTAGTAGGAAGTGAACAGCTCGACCTCACACAGGTCTTGGGATCTATAGCTGAGACCTTGGCTATGCTTGCGGTCAGTCAGGCAGCCTGCTACTCCTCCGCACTCGTACCTACTCCTCCACACAGAGCACAGGCAGGAATAGAGGCATTTCAGAGGATGAGGCCTCCGGTATTCTATGGTGGCATAGATCCATTGATTGCAGAAGCATGGATCATATAGCTGGAGAAGCTGTTCTCGGGGTTATTGCCTACTGAGGCAGAGAGTCACATGGGTCGCCTTTATAATGGAAAGTGAGGCAGATCATTGGTGGAGATCTGCCATCAGGACGAGAGACTTGACTCGACTGGGCCAGGAGTGAACATGGGGAGAGTTTCTTGATGTGTTTTAGAAGAAATACTTCCCAATTGAAGTCAGGGAGAAGGAGGTGAAATTTATTACCTTTGAGCAAGATAACATGTTAGTGGCCGAGTATAAGACCAAGTTCTCGAAGTTGTCGAGATTCGCTCCGCATATGATAGTCACGGAGGCTATGAAAGCCAAGAGGTTCGAGAGGGGACTGAAGGCTTATATCAAAGATAGGGTCTCTATGTTTCGGCATGAGATCTATGCAGAGGTTGTGGATAAGGCACAGCTAGCAGAATCCAATTCTGAGGAATTCTTCAAGAGGGAGATGGTTAGAGGTCAGTCCAGTGGCTCAGCACAACCTAAGAAGAGGGCCAGGACTGCCCCGTACCAAACCGTCAAGCCTACGCAGGCACAGAGGCCACCTTTTGCACCATCAGCCCCTCGTCCAGCTATGACGTAGGCCCCTCGCCCCATAGTTACCAAGTTCTCCGATTTTTTTCAAAAATCCTGAATAATATCCGGCTTTTTTGTTGAACGATTAATTCCCTCAGTATTCATGAGTTTTGGGAAAATAATGACTTTTTCAAAAAATCGCAAACTATTCACGAATTTTTGAAAACATTCCAAAAAATATCTAATATATGAAATATATTTGTTTCTAATTTTCATAATTAGTAATTTTATTTTATATTTGTTCATTTCTTACCCGAAATTTTCCTAATTTATTTCCAATTTTTCCGATTTTTGCTGATTATTTTCGAACTTTTCCCAAGACGAATAATTCCAGAACCCCGACTTGGTAACTATGTCTCGCCCCACGACTACTTAGGCCACTAGTTATGTGCCTCCTATGCCCTCAGCATCTGTATTCGAGGCTTGCTCATACTTTGGCAAAAAGCACAAGACCGGTGAGTGTCGCAGACTTTCAGGTGGGTGTTCTCATTGTGAAGACATGAAGCACATAATCAGGGATTACCCTCACAGGCAGTCGCACCCAGCCCATCCCAGGAGAGTAGACTCCCAGTCAGGCAGGCTTCTCAGCAGGGGTCCTCACAGGCTCTCAGACCCCCACAGCCCACACAACCGCCTCGTCAAGCAAACCAGGGCAGGGTCTTTGTCATAACCGAGCAGGACGCACATGCATCTGATGATGTTGTGCAAGGTACGCTTAAAAGTCAAGATTAGTTGAAATTATGAGTTGTGATAATATATGATATGATTGTTATGCGTGTTTCCCTTGCACTTGATTGACTTGTGTAAATTTTAACGTCAGTTGCCTTGTTAGTGTGAGTGTTTAGCCCATGTGTTGATCGACACTGGGTCCACACATTTTTTTGTCTCACCCGGCTTCACCAAGGGCTTTTCTTTGGAGCCGAGTCGGCTAGATCAGGAGTTGTCCATATCGACTCCACTTGGCGAAATAGTGATTGCAGATCGTGTTTTCAGAGATTGTGTAGTCCAAGTTGGGTATCATGAGTTGTTAGTCGACCTTATTTGCATAGTTAGTGAATAGTGTCTGTGAATAGTAATTTTATGGTCTAAAGGCCTTCTATGCAATTAATTTTAGACACATAAGAACTTCTAAGAACTATGATTCTCATAAGACACATAAGAACTTCTAAGAATCATAAGTTTTGATTTAAAGTCATGTTTTGAAGTACGAACTCAAAGTAATTAATTTCCAAGTATTAGTCTGAAATGTATATGCACATGACAAAGTTTGATGATATGATTATGATTTTCGATTTCTCTACGCTTTACTTGTTGGATGTACATGCACATGTTTTCTGATATTATAACACGGTTAGTTAGTAGTTTGTATACGCTGAGCCTTCCATGCTCAGTCGAACTTTATCTTCGGCAGGTCCTTTTGATATTTTTGCTCCAGAGCCATGGGTTGAGGAGCAGTAAGTAGAGGAGGAGCTTGTCCTTGATCATCCAGAGGAGAGGGACCTAGATAGGTGGCCTTATCCTGGGTTCTTTTGAGTGATGAGAGGGAGTGATTGTATTTTGGGACTTGTATGTTGGAATTTTGTTAGACGAGAGTCATGTGACTTAAGTCTGGGTTATGTAATTATGTTATTTCACATTCAGTATTTTGTTTACACTTAGCCAAACATGGAATACAGTTATGTTAGTAAAGAAAATTTTTAGCTTCCGCTTTTAGTATGCTTTATATATGCTCTTGAAAGGTGGTTTTGAATGTAAGTCAAGAGCCAAAGTCTCCTAAACTTCTAGGGGGATTTTGGGTCGTGACAAGGTTTAAGAAGCACTTGATTCGTAAGTCATGGGATATTAAGGGATGTCAACACATCTCCAATGAGATTATGGTGTTGATGATTAATCATCTACTAGGAACCAAATGGGCAAAGACACAAAAGAAGGTGTTGAGTGCATAATGTGAATGGAGCCCATCTCCTCAAATGAGGAATCTCGGTTCACAAGAGATTGATTAGGATACCAATTTCCAAGCAGCTAGAAGACAAAGTTTGGATATTTCTCAAATAGAAGAAATCCACCGTTTTCCAGCTTCTACTTGGGATCGCCGATGGAACACATATCTTCAAATGAAGAAGATTCTGATTTACAAGAAGTTGAAACAGGAGGAGGATGCGTAGGCAGCTAGAAAGAGTACATATGTTTTTCAGATAAAGGAAGAAGCTCAACATTTTTCTACTTCTACTGGGAGGCAGCTTGAGTTGGGAGGTTCCTCACAAGTCACAGTCATATACTCGACCTCATTGTAGATGGTGATATTGGAAATTTACAATATTATTTCAATTTTCAGTAAACATTACTAATATTGATAACTTTATGTTAGTTAAAGTTGGTTCTTATGATTTTCATGCACTTTTATGCATTTTTACCTAGTAAGTTTGAGACGGCATGCAACTCAATGAGGTATTGAGTTGCTAAGTATTTTACTCGTCTATTCTTTATATATTTTATTGCTTACAATATTTCAATTTTAATTGTGCTCATAATAACTTAACATTGATTATGACATTTTTTTAATTTTTATAATTATATATAAGCCTTCTCGCCTTTTATGGATTATTGTGGTATTAAATCTTGTATGCATGATTATAAATGTAATTATAGGACTTTATTTGGTTTGTTTTAGCTTATATTTGCATTAAATGTAATTTTATGTAAGGTATCCAAGATTTTCCTTGCTTAGCCATCAATATATATTAAAACAATTCAGTGTTTCCAATAATATCCGCGATAAGTATCAATGTAGTCATAGACTCAAAGCATTCAAGAGACGCCTTGACAATAGGGGATACCTAGGCAATGCTAGGCAACCAAAAATTAGTTTTTCTATTAAAATGATAAAAATTTAAACAGTCCTGCCCAGACCCTGATTATACGATAGGGGTCTTGGCTAGGCAAGGCAATGACCAGGTCTCGGTTTCAACTTTCAACACCCAACAACTTTACCAACTTAGTAAGCTGGCAAAGTTCCCTGAATTTTTCACAATGTCCCAAAATTTTTTGAATTTTAACGAAGTATTCACAATTAGTAATCTTATTTTATGTTATTTTATCTTTCTCAACATTTTTTCCAATTGTTTTTTTCAAATTTTCAAATTATGCCAATAAAAATTCAAATCTTTCCCTAGCCGAATAATTTCCAAACCCCGACTTGGTGACATGATTCTTGTTAGACTTATAACGTTTGAACATATTCCATAACAAGCCCTCCCTCATGATACCTCCATGACCCCTACACCTGTATTACCCTTAGAAAAGTCCTATCGGTGTCCAAATTGGATTTGCCTTCCAACAGTGAGTACATCTAGTTATGATCGACATCTAGGTCTTTAAGATTAATGGATGCCTTAATTAAATTATCGGTATCAGTGGGCGTATCGGTAAGTCAAAGTTAGGATATGCATCAAAGAGTATTCCAATGGTGAATACCCTAACAAATGAGGCTTGCAAAAATCTCCAAGGAGTGTGTGACAAATCACCAGAAGCCTTCCTAAGGAGACTCTTTATTAAACAAGTAGGGGTCTCGCCTAACCCTCCACCCCCACTGGGTCGTGTTAAAAAATAATGGATCAAAGGTTATAATAAGCAAGAAGACTTACAAGAAGAGAGTATGCACGAGCAAGCGACAAAAGCGTCGGGTACAAATCCAGAACAGAAACAGCAACATCCTCTGTTACCTGTGGGACCTGAATTTATAGAGGATCATGACCATTAGTAAATTTTATGAGGACTGTGAAGGAATAAACCTGGGGTCTACAGCCAGATCTTTTAGCTAAGGATTCATATCAAACCACTAAGGCCCATGAACAAAGTATTTGGTGAATCCCAAGAACAAAAGATCCAAATCCTTGTCCAAGATATACATCTCTGGCTGTAGACCCTGCATCTAATATCACGACCCATTTTGTAAATGTCATACAAACACAATTGTAAAGACAAATTGTTTCTGTTAATTAAAAAGAGAAACAAAAATAGAAAGCAGGATCAGATAGTACTCAGTTAAAAATGGAAAAGCTAATAGTGGAAATGATATAGATAACCGTGTCTTCATATCTCCAAATTATGGGTGATGTTTACTGCCTTTGAGAGAACCATGTCAGCCGTTAAAACTACTGGTCCTAGAACCAGAAATAAATAATCCTACTCCTCCATTGAATCAAAATTCCATTATGTGTAACTCAGATAGATGTATTGTTCGAAAAAATCTGAGAATCCCGATTTCATTATCGCGTCAAAAGAAGAAAATAAGAATCAGGGAAGGAGTTATTACCTGCATGAGTTGGATAGCAAATACATCACTGACCGTCATTTTCTCAACGTCTTCACACCTTTTAAGAAATACATCGAAAGAAGGGCAGACTTCGGTGCTTTTAACCTTTTTCTCAGAGCATTGTGTGCTGTAATAATGGGTTATTGCTTGAGTAAGATAACCATATTTCCTCAGCGTATCAGCCAAGCCACTAGTTCTCTGCACATCAAATCCTTCCAGAATCTCTGTTGTGAAACAACTGCAGATAATAAGAGGATTTATGTTAAGAAAAGGTGAAAAAATAAAGGGTCACTAAGTTTATACACTCGCTAGAAATGAAATACGCAAAAGTTCAGATTTATAAGAATCAATGAGACTTGATTTGAACAATTTACAATGTCAAGATTTAACACTCTTTAAGTTAACATCATGACCAGTTCACAATATCCATATAATCAAAGACCTGATTATCAAAAGTTTCAGTTACAACTTACAAGTTTACAACAAAGCTAAACAATCTCTCAATATTGTTTCAATAAGGATAGTCCACATTACCAAGACAAATTAGGATAGTGAGAGTAGGTAAAAGCCGAGTTAAGCACTCCTCAGAATTAGGGGTGATTAATGAACCGAGCCACTCATGAGCAGCTTGAGCTCAAACTCGTTTATTTGATAAATGGGCCGAGCTAGAGCTTGATTGCTAAACTAGCCGAGCTCGAGCACTCATGTGCTTGGCTTGTTTAAATATACTCATATATTGGAATGTAGTTAATGGCTTAAAACTTAAAAGTATTCTACCAAAAAAAAAATGATTTGAAGTATAGTATATTAAGTATATAACCTTGACCATCGGGTGGACGATCAGGAGGACTGATAAGATTTACTACCACTATGAATTTTGATTTACCATGGAATTATCAATTTGTGAGCTGTGGTTGAGAAGAAAGGGATCATATCTCTACTGTCTATAAAACACAAGGGATAGATGAACAGCAGTGGAAAAGCCTACCTCTAGTCCTCAACAAGGAAAGAACGAAAGAATGTCTGAGTGACTGAGTGAACAACCTCACATAGGGGACAGAGAGGTGTTGGTGAAATCATGGAAGGGCAAGAGGCTACTCAGCTTCACCACCTGGTGCTCGCCCACAAGCTCTTCCTCCTTGCTCACCCGGATGTTCTAGACATCGAGAAATTTGTCTCACAGAAGAGGTCGTCGCCTCCATTAAAGGCGATGGTAACCACTACTACACCGTTGATTTCTCCTTTCCTCCCCCCTTCTCTTTTTACAACATTTTCCCTCTTGGTATGCAGATATGGCTCCACTTTATGAAATCCTAGATGTCGATTCAATGTTGGAAGGGTAATCAAGCCGAGCCGAGTCAAGCTCGAGTTTAGGGTGTTTTTCACAAGCCAAGCTTGAACAGAGAGGAACAAGCTCAAATCGAGCTCGAGCCGAACTTGAACACCTTTGTGGTTTAACGAGCCGAGCCTGAAAACTCCACTACTCGGCTCGGCTCGGCTCGGCTCGGCTCGGCTCACTATAACCCCTACTCAAAATTTAGAAGGGGATTATTGGTATCAGTTTCTCATATACTAGTAATACTACATATTCTATAAGAGGTAGAAGGGATTGCAAACTTCCAATTAGATAACAGAAAAAAAACATCATTATCAATGCCTTGCCCAAATATTTGGGTCAACAACACAAATCCTATTTCATCATTCCATTATCTTAAAAGTCATGACTTTTGGTCGAAGCGTGCATTGTCAAATATTTTTGCACTATCTCCATCGCATTCCCCTCAAGTTTTAGAGCCTGCAACCTGGCACCAAATCACCCCTCACCATATTATCAAACATCACTGAAACCGTTACATAATGGTTTCAGAAGAACCCAAACCATTATAAACCATGTTACGCAATTGTAACCTGTGTTTTTATTTAACACCCGTATAGGCGTTACAAATGGAAATAGCTTTACATATCAGCCATTACGACCGATACGTACCCATGAGTTTCCTTTTTGTTTGTAAATCAACCACTGAATTAATGTCTACTTAACTAGGCTTTATTCTTAGCAATCCTATTCACCCAAATTCCTATGAAGATAGTTACCAAGAGAAAAAGACAACTAATAGCAGCGGGTCCCAGTCACTTTACATTATAAGAAAAAGGCAGTTACCAAAAAAGAAAATGGCAGTCAAATGAAAGGCAACAACAGGGATCCCATTCAGTTATGTCGTTATCAAAAAAACGTTACTTAAAAAAAATGTGGCAGTCAATGAGAGGCCACAACAGTGGGTCCCATCATTTCTTTATCAATCAATCACGAATACAGGAGTTCACCATGGTGGTTAATAAAAAGTTATTACCAAAAATAAGAAAAATCAATAGCAAATCTTTATCTCTCTCTTTCATTACTCATTATTTCATAGTTAGTTTCCAAACAGGAAAAAAAATCAAAGAAAGTAGCAAATCTTAGTTGCCAAAAAGAAAAAGAAAATCAATGAAAGTAGCAAATCCATTGGGTCCCACCATCTCTCTTTCCCTTCCCTCTCGGTCTCTCTCTTAGTAAGTGTTGATACTGCGTGACAGCTGAGAAAATAAATAAAGAACAATCAAAAACTGCATGCTTTTCGGGTTTCAGTAGTGACGGCCTTATGTAACGGTTTCATCCTAACCCATTACGCACGTCGAAAACTTTTTTAAACATTGCTCCTCATTGGTTCCATCATTGGTCTTTGTTAAAGATGTCCAAACTGTCTCAATTGACTCTTATTATATCACAATTGGAGCTACTATCAGATTTACTCAAATGCAATTGATATGATCTTTGGTAGTCTTCCACTCAACAATGTAATCTCAGCTACACCAATTATTATGAATAAGTTACTTCTTGATCACACCCCACCTCTTGCACCGGTGGTGGGGTGTGGCTTCTCTGATGAGGGAGGTCTGGGGATCCAAATCCCCCCCCCCCCCCGGATGATGAGTCCACAAAAGCTCCAATCCCCAAGCTAACAACTAAACGGCTAACATAGGTAAATGATATCTGAAGCAAAAAAAAAAAAAATGTTACTTCTTGATCACCCAACATTCTTCCCTATAAAGCATAGCTTGTCTTACTGTTCTCTTATAAATTTTATTAGAATGTTTCAGTCACAAAGCACATCTCTACTCCAACCACCCAACTTTAAATTTGTAAGCAAAATCCTCCTCATTCTCTCCATTCTTTGTGAATAATTGTGCTAAGATACCAGACTTGACCACTTTCAGATATCCCTCATCATAAACCTTAACTACTGCTTCAAGTCTTCAACCCTATTGGCATATTCGTGTTCTTACTAAAGTTGATTTCCATAAATTTTTTCTTGGTCCGATTTATTTTAAACCCCTTAAATTCCAAGGTACCTCTCTATAATTCTATTTTTGCATTAACCTCTTTTATCATCAAGTAATACTAATACCACATCATCTATAAATAGCATAAACAAAGGAGCCTCCTCTTGAATATAAACTGTCAATTCAGCCATAGTCAATGTAAAAAGATACAAGCTCATATGTAACAAGTAACAACTGATATAAACTTAATTGTCACAGAGAACTCATTGGTGTCACCAGCAATCGTTCTCACAGTAGTTATTGCTTCCTCAAGCATTCTCTTAATGGTATCAATATATTTTTTCAGTACTCATTCCTTCCCCAACACACTCCACTCTCCAGATTAATTCCCTATTGACTATCATATGCTTTCTATAAGTCAATAAATGCCAGGTGAAGATCTTTTTTCTTCTCTCCATACCTCTCCATCATTTGTCTTATTAAGAAAATAGCCTCAATAGAGGCTTGATAGGATGCAGGGTAGAAAAAAAAGTTATTACCTAGCAAAAGAGCTTTTGTTGATATTATATATTGACTGCTTGGTTTGGTTCATCAATTCTATTAAATGAATAGATAGAAAAAATAAGAAATAATTTGATTTATCATTTTCAAGGAAAACAAACGCTAGACTTGTTCTTTTGTGTAAAATATTTACAGGTAAAGTATTATTTGTCTTCGTATGAGCACTTATACTCTCTTTTCTCGATTAGTCTAGTAACCAAAGACAACTTTCCAGAACATAAGAATGCAACAACGATGTCTACGCTTCTATCAAAGAAGAGTCATAGAGGAGCTTGACAGATGAAAAAATAAGGTAGGTTTCCAAGAACCATCAAATATTGATTTTCAAACACAATAGCTGCAAGATTGTTAAATTGTAATCGAATCGTAAAATCGTTTTAGTACCAATTCGATTCAAATCGGGGTTTAAATCGTAAATCGTAAGATTCAATCCATTTTTAAAAAAATATAAAAAATTACTTAATAAATCAGAAAAATAGAATAATCTATTGTCCAAAAGATTTCATTCATATATATATATATTGATAAAAGAAAGTAATGAATATTTCATTGCATACACTATAAAAAACGCGAATGATATAAAATGTAAAAAAAAAAAACAATATCATTAAAGATAAATCAACAAAAGTAAACTCATATAATCATGTTGTATGAGATCAAATATCAAAAGACTTGTACAATTAAAAAGACTAATAACATAAACTATCAAGTTTTCCAAAACTCCAACCCCATCATCTTTCTCTTTCCTTTCTCTTTTTTTTTCCTCTATTTCATAGCAACAAAGAGACAACCTAAATAGAGGTTTTGGCATTCCATAACAGGGGGTTTCCTGTTTCTTCTCTATTCTCAAAAGATATAAAGTCCCTTTAGAAAATCAAAAGAATAAAAAAAATATTTTTTTAGTATTAGTCCGTAAAAGGGGTTTCGTGCTCGAATCGTATGAATCGTACGATTTGAATCGCAAATCGTAATCTGAATTGCAAATCAAATGAGATTTACCCAATTAAGATTTACACCTTTGATTTGAATCGTTTTGCTTGGGATTTGAATCGAATCGTAGGATTTGAATCGTAAATCGCAAGGATTTAATAACCATGAATAGCTGAACTCCCAATCTCTGGCTTTGATCTTTTAATAAATTAACAATTGAATGCGGAAAATAAGACCCAAATTGCATCATTGTTGGAGGATGTTGATTAAATGACCGATATGTCTCATTTTGAATTCCATGGGATTAACCCCAATCCTATAGTTGATGGAAGTAGTTGATGGAAGCAATATGTTAACAATCTCGAATCAGTAAAATGGCAATGAGAAATTCAAAAGAATACGAAGCTCAAAAAATGGCATTCATAAATACTGATTAGGCAACATCATCAACTACCATGGAAGATTACATGATTCAGAACTCAAAGAGGAGAGTTATTCCTCCCCGAGAGGATGATGCAACCAAGGAGGGGTCCCCCAAACACTTGTTGAGAAAGAATTAGTGCCCATCTGAGTTGCAATGTGATTCATAGGTTAATATTAATTTATGAAGAATGTTGGGGATCTTTATTTCATTCTTGGGTGAGTTTTAGATGGTTTTTTAATGAGGTCACTTAGAAGAAAACAAATTATCTATAAAAATATTTTAGTAAATTTATCTATAAAAATATGTTAGTCTTCCTCCCTCATTATTGAAAAAGGGGATTTGCAAACCATATATAGTGGCAGTGTTTAGTTTTCAAGAAGATACGAAGCTCAAAAAAAGACATCCCAAAATTATGATCAAACAACATCATCAACTACCATCGAGGATGTTGAATAAGCCTTTACGTTTTTTTATTTTATTCTCTTACACTGTATTTTGGGGGTATACTATTAGTATCTTATATACTAATATTATACCATTAGTGGAGTATAAAAAATAAAGAGTAGGAGAGACATTTTACTCTCTCTACTTTATCCCTAATGCTATGTTTGGTTGTTGAGAAAATATGTGAAAACATGTAAAAGAAAAGAAAATTCTGGATTTTTAATACGATTTTTAGTAGTGTTTTGCCCAATTTTCTTTTCTTTTCCATGTTTTCACTTATTTTCTCAGCAACCAAACATAGAGTAATCTTCTTCTTTTTCCCTTCTCTTTTCTCTCAAACCCTAATCAGTAAAACCCTAGATCTCATCCCTAATACCTTATCTATCCATCTCAACTTGGTATCAAAGCCAAAGGGGAGAACCAGGAGAGTTCTGCGCAAGACGAAGCAACCACAGAAGTGTTGACGTCAGCATGAGGTACGACTGTCAAAGTTTTTTGGCCGGTAAGATTTTGTCATGTCATTTGATAGATTGGCATTTATAGAGAATTGTGGTGATTTTTCCAAGATCTTTTGGAACTTAGAGATGTGTTTTTTTCAAAATTTTCAGAGAATTCTGAAAAAAAATCAGTTTGTGAACAGGTGATTGATTGGGGGGTTTTGGAAGTGCAAATGGGTTCTATTTGGTCTGTATTAAAATTTTGGAGTTTATGAGACAAAGTTTCACGGTGATCAAATTAGTATCGAAGTGTCGGCGAAGATTTTTTGCCCCGGGCCCCCTGTTTGCCCTTTTTCTCTATTAGTGCGAAAATGTTTTGTCAAAATAATTCTGCACATGCTGGAATATGATTTTTAACAGTCCTATTGGTTCTTGATTACTCTTGTTGATGTTTTGTACACTCCTATCAATTTAAGGGAGTGAATATAGAGTGTGAAGCATCAGTACTATTGCAGATGAATAAGAGGTTAGTCAGTCCTTGAGTATCCCTCAATGAATATAGTGTGGAACCCTATTTTTTGGTATGTTTTTTGGGAATTCGATTTGTGTAAATTGACCCTGTGAGTAATAGAGCAGATGAATCATAGGTTAGTCAGTCCTTGAGTTTCCCTATGCAAGGTAGAGGATGTATTGGGGTAAGTGCAAGTGATGCACCAAAACTCCAAATTACCATTGTGAAACTAGATGAGACTAACTTTTGGCATGGTCTCAGTTTGCTACATTGTATAACGGCAAGGGGAAGATGGGTTATTTGGATGGTGCCATTCCCACTCCCAAGTCTACAAATGCAACCTATGCCAAGTGTGAGTCCAAGAATGCAATTGTCATGTCATGGCTTCTCTATTCTATGCAGCCAGATATTAGAAGTGCATACTTGTTTCTTCCTTCTGTGCGTGACATATGGGATGTCATGACATAAACCTATTCTGAGATTGGGGGTACTACCCGGGTTTATGAGTTGTGTTAGAGTATATGGCAACTAAAGCTGGGGGATATGTCTATTCCCCCGTACTATTCCACTCTTCGCTGTCTCTGGGAAGAGTTGGATCATTATCAGACATTCCAGACTAAGTGTCCGGATTGAGTAGGGATTATGAACAAATACGGATTCAAATTCTTGGCAAATACCTAGTCCCACCTCCCACCGAGGTCTATGCATACTTACATCGTGAGGAGCGTCGTCGGAGGGCTATGCTCCAACCTCCCATACTTAATAAATATGCAATATAGCCTCCTCATTCCAGAGAGGAGGCAGGAGTGGTCGTCGTGGCCAAGGAGGTGGTCATTTTGGATCCTTTAGATTTTCCACTGATGATCGGGGTAAACTTAAGTGTGATCACTGTTGGCGTACCCATCATACGAGAGACATTTGTTGGGACTTGCATGGTCGCCCTCCTCCACGGGGCTCTTCTGGCGGTGGACGAGGTGACAGGGACAGACGATAAGGCTCGAGTGCACAGTCTGTTACCTCCACAGCTTCAGTATCTACTATTGCACATCCTTCAGATAATCCTAGTCTTTCTAAAGATTAGATTGATGTCTTCCGTTGATTTATGTCACAGTTGGAGGCTCCTAGTACCGCCAGTGCTGCTTTAGTCCCTTACTCAGGTACTTCAGCCTCAGCCCTCAATGCATCTATTTCTGACCCTAGTCGCTCCTGGATTAATGATTCAGGAGCATCTAACCAT
The DNA here is from genome assembly GCA_015143295.1 of Tetracentron sinense. Taxonomy (NCBI): domain Eukaryota; kingdom Viridiplantae; phylum Streptophyta; class Magnoliopsida; order Trochodendrales; family Trochodendraceae; genus Tetracentron; species Tetracentron sinense. The sequence continues at coordinate 25,821,730 of CM026563.1, read as the reverse complement.
ATGATTGGTATGTCCTTATTTTCTTCTTACTTTATTTACTCTAGTATAAACAAAATTAAAATTGTTGATGGCACCTTATCATCCATTGCGGGTAAGGGGAATGTTTCTATTACACCTTCTATGTCCCTCGTATCTATTTTTCATGTTCATATGTTCACTTTGAATCTTCGGTTTGTTAGTCATATTACAAAGTCGTTAAACTGCAACGTCATTTTCTTTCATTCTCGTTATGTGTTTCAATACTTAGAAACGAAGAGAACAATTGGTACGGGCCATGAGAAGAGGAGATTATATCTACTAGACCCTTTGTCTCGCATTGCTTCATCAATCTAGCAGTCGCCCTATGGTGTTCGGAGTATTAGAGCAAGGAGTTGTTTCGATGGCACTGACGTCTTGGCCATCCCTTATTTTCCCTTATTAGACTTTTATTTCCTCAGTTATCTATTTCTAATTTACTTTCATCTTTTCAATGTGAAACTTGTGAATTTGCGAAACTCTGTCACACTTCGTATCCCTATAGTGGTAATAAATGCAATTCACATTTTTCTATCGTGCACTCTGATGTGTGGGGACCATCCCCTGTTACTTCTCCATATGATTTTAAGTATCTTGTTACATTTGTAGATGATTTTTCTCGTACTACATGGGTTTATATGTTGAAATCTAAGGGTGAAGTTGGCACAGTTTTTCCTTCTTTTCACAAAGTATTTGTTAATCAGTTTAATGCATCGATTAAAGTGCTTCCCTCTGACAATGGGGAGAAATATATAGTAAAACACTACTCAGATGGCTCGGTTGAGAGATACAAATTCCGCCCGGTTTCAAAGGGATATACTCAATCTTGCAGTATAGATTATTAGGATACATTTGCTCCAAGATTCTAAATGTCGATATCGCTTGACATGTCGGAGCCGTGAAAAAAAGATATATCGGAGATATATCGGAAGATATATCGTTTATCGGTGATTTTTGGAAAAATGACAAAAAAATAAGGTAAAACATGAAATTTTGCAATGAAACTTCAGAAAATCTTAAAATAGATGTTAATATACATTTTAAAATAAAAACATTAAAAAAAATATATATATACACAAGAGATGCAATAAGAAGAGAGTAAAGATGTACGCTGACGAGTGACAATAATATAAGATTGATTCATGTTTCATTCATTTCTCAATAAGATGTGCTTTTACCTCTATGTATTAATATAATCAATTTTATTTCATTTTAAATAGTTTCTAAATCTATTTTATATGCAATTGATGAGCTTCATGTTTTTACAGGACTGAATCAATACGGGAAGATGAAGAGATGGTTAAATTATCGGAGACCCTGCATCAAGAGAAAAAAAAGATGACTTTAATTTGAGTTGCCAATGAAATTGATGTAATTATGTAAAAAGACGTGAATGTAGTGCGGGACTCCTATTTGATGTAAACAAGCTGTGAATTTTATTTTTATCTGGATGTAATTATGTAAAAAGAAGAGGACTGTAATTTTATTTGATTATGAAGTGAATGTAATTTTATTTTTGATGTAAACAAGCAGGACCTCTAGATCTATTGAGTATTGTTTAAGTAATTAAAAGTTTAATGTAATAAAGTAAGACCTCTATGCCAAAATATAAAGTTTTTTTTTCTATTTATATTTTTTTAACAGGTTAGAAAATTTAATTTTAGTTCTTTTAAACATTATAGAAGATTGGATTGAAAGAGAGGTAAAGAGAACTGTGCATAACATTAAATGTGAAATGTATTTTCAACGGCGTTAACCTTAATGGTTAGTAAATCTTAACCACAATTAAAGGGAGTTAAATGAGGACATGTTAATTTTAAAAAAAATCTAAAAACCAAGGTTAGATGTTTTAACCCTAAAGATTAATGAATCTTAACCACATTTAAAGGGAGTTATAAGGTGACACGTTTCATTTTTTTAATTTCTAAAAATCAAAGTTAGATGCTTTAACCTCAAAGGTTAGTGAATCTTAACCTTAGTTAAAGGGAGTTAGATGGGGACATATTAATTTAAAAAAATTGAAAACCAAGGTAGATGCTTTAATCCTAAAGGTTAATGAATCTTAATCATAGTTAAAGGGATTTACAAGGTGACACATTTTATTTTAAAAAAATTAAAGTTAGATGCTTTAACCTTAAAGGTTAGTGAATCTTAACCACAGGTAAAGGGAGTTAAGAGGGGACACCCTTTTAACTTTGGTTAAGATTCACTAACCCTTAGGATTAAAGGTTTAAAATATTTAACCTTAGTTTTTAGAAAAAAAATTAATCACAAGGGTTAAAACTTGTTAACCACAGTTTAAGGCTAGTTAGCATAATCCTTGTTAGGGTTTAAAGTATAAGTTAAAACAAATAAAATATATTATTTAATAGAGTGAGGGTAGCATAACCCTTATTAGGGTTTAAAGATAAAACAAATGACATGATATTTAATGGAGTGAGGGTAGCATAACCCTTAGAGAGTTTAAAGTTTAACACAAACACTCGTTTCACGATTTCAGCCAAAAGGAAATAAAAAAAAAAAAACCAGAGGGTCGGGAAGGAGAAAGAGAGGGAGGAACCTGGCTAGGGCGATGACGACGGCGACGGCAAATGGCGACGACGACGACGACGGCGACGGCGGATGGCCACGGTACACCTCTCTTCTTCCTTCTTCTTTCTTCTTTACTCTCAAGGTTTCAACCCCTTTTTTTTTTCCTTCTAAATCCAAAATCAATCTTCAAATCTTCACTCTCAAATCCTCTCAAATCTTGATTCTTTGCAAATTGCATGAAAGATCAGTGATTCAGTGGGATTTAAAGAAGCTGAATGGAGAGGACACACTGTCACAGCCTCACGGGTCTTCTGTTCACTCTTTGAGTGATTTCTTTTTGTGATTTCTTTTTTTGGATGGATTCCTGTCCCTGCGAATTTGCAAAAGCGGGAAAAAGTTGCTTTCCCGTGATCCGAATCTCTCCCCCCTTTTTTTTTTCATAAAATGAACTGTCGATCGAAATCGGTGATGTATCGCCGATATATCGCCGATATCTCCGATATATCGCCGATACCTCCCGATAACAAGCAAAAATTTCTTAACACGATGTCGATGTGTCGGTCATGACCGACAACGACAAATATCGGCGATATATCGCCGATATTGTCGATTTTTAGAACCTTGATTTGCTCCAATTGCAAAAATGAACTCAATAAGAGTCATATCCCTTGCAGCCCATCAGGATTGGCCCTTTGTTCAAGCTTGATGTGAAGAATGCATTTCTTTATGGTGAATTGGAGGAAGAGGTGTAAATGTTACCTCTTCTTGGTTTCAAATGGCCCTTAGATGAAGGAAAGGTATGCAAGCTGAAAAAAGCACTGTATGGACTGAAGTAGTCCCCTAGAGCATGGATTGAGCAGTTTTGCAATACTATGGTGAAGAATGGTTACAGGCAGAGTCAAGCATACCACATATTGTTCCTCAAGCGGTCTCATCAAAAGGTGATTGTCTTGATTGTTTATGTGGATGACATTGTGGTAACAGGTGATGATATGGATGAGATAGAGTCACTGAAGAGCAAGTTAGCAAAGGAATTTGAAATCAAAGATCTTGGTCTTCTAAAGTATTTCCTTGGGATTAAAGTTGTCAGGTCTAAGAAAGACATCTTTGTCTCTCAACGCAAGTATGTATTTGACCTACTTGAGGAGACAAGCATGATGGGTTGTAACTTGTAAGCGATGTGATACACACATGGATTAGAATCATAAACTCAATGAAAATAATGGGGACCGTCTGTTGGATGCTGGGAGGTACTAAAGGGTTGTTGGCAAACTTATATATTTATCTCTGACTGGACATTGCTTATGTTGTCAGTGTAGTCAGTCAATTCATGAATTCTCCACCACTTAAAGTCGTCTCCTGGAAAAGGTTTGTTGTATACCTGTAATGGGAACTTAAGGGTTGAAGCCTACACCAATGCAGATTGGGTTGGCTCAGTTTCCGATCAACGCTCTACTTTAGGGTATTGCACTATGGTTGGAGGTAACCTTGTCACATGGAGAAGTAAGAAACAAAATGTGGTTGCTAAATCCAATGCAGAGGCAGAGTTTTGGAGCCATGGCCCACAGGGTGTGTAAACTGCTCTGGCTTCTATTGCCCCTAAGTGAGAAGGGATTTCTTATTGGTGGTCCTATGAGCCTATATTGTGATAATAAAGCAGATATTAGTATTTTTATAATCTTGTGTAGCATGACTGAACTAAGCATATTGAAGTAGATCATTTTATCAAGAAGAAGTTGAAGGCGGGTTACATTTGCACCCCGTTTGTTAAGTCTGAAGATCAAATGGCTGATGTGTTGACTAAGGGTCTTGGTCGTACTCAGTTTCGAAATATTGTTGGCTAGTTGAGCATAAGTGATATCTACGCACCATCTTGAGGGGGAGTGTTGAATAAGCCTTTATGTTTTTCATTTTACTCTCATGTATTTTGGGTATACTATTTAGTATCTTTTATATACTAATATTATATCTGTAGTGGAGTACAAATAATAAAGAGTATGAGAGAGACACTTTACTCTATAATTTTTCCCTAATCGACTTGTTCTCTTTCCCTTCTCTTTTCTCTCAAACCCTAATCACTAAAACCCTAGATCTCATCCCTAATACCTTACCCATCCATCTTGCAATGATTCAAAACTCGAGGACAAGACCTCTCCCATACGAAGAGGATGATGCAATCAAGGAGGGGTCCCCTAAGCATTCACTGAGAATGAACTAGTGTCCATTTGAGGTAAAATTTGGTCCAAGTGAAAAATTTTAGTAATCTCTCTCTCTCTCTCTCTCTCTCTCTCTCTCTCTCTGCCCCCCTTCTCAACTTTGTCTAGTTTATAATGTTATGATCTTTGCTCTTGCCTGATCTTATTGATGATTGAGCACACTCATTGGCGATGATACCATAGATTCTGCTCTTTCGTTGAGTCCAATCTCAAATTGCTACACTAGTCGAAACTAATCTCACACTTTACTCTCATTCGTTGGATTTGTTCTAGCCCGGTTTTATTGATTGAGCACTAGTTGGGCTGATACCATAGATTCTACTCTTTCATTGGGCCTAATCTCAAATAGCTACATTGTTATGAACTAATTTCACCTTCCACTCCCATTCGTTGGGTTCAGTCTAGAAATCAAGGCCTATGGTTAGGGACATTTGTAGATAAAGCCTCCTAAATTAATCACATTTGGGAAGAATCGAATAGAGATTCTGGCATTTTGGCAAAAATTTTAATCACGATAGCTGACACTAATGTCATTTTGTATCTTCACAAGTTTCATCTTGAACTTGATTCTTTTATTCAAGAGGGTAGGTAAAGATGAAAATACAAGATGTAAATTATTACTTGACTAATGAAATCTGGTCGGGGTCCACCTAAGCTCAACTTACCTTCCAAAAAATCATCGCTTTAATCATTTATCAGAATATCACAGAAAATTTTTATGTTTTTAAAAAATTCACCATGCTAATTCCTAATTCCAAAGTGTGTAATTTCCCATGAAACAAAGTTTAAATCCTAGTCCAAAATGACCTTATCAAATTACAAGAATCATTCCAATTGCCAATTAGTTTATTTTTTTCCTATATGATGGTTGAATCATTTATATATTTTTTTCAATATATATCAATTAATCTTTCATTACTTTTTTTTAATCTTTTTGAAATTTTTCTAATTACTTTTACTTGAAAAAAGAAGAACAATTGATGCTTAAGCCTCAGGCATCAAGAGGTCCTAACGCCTCGCTTCACATCTTGACCTTTTAAAACACTAGCATAGTAGCAATGACACATGCACCACTTTCTCCAAATGGCTTTGTATTCAATTTTAGCATCTTCAATCTCAAGATCACCAATCAAACCCATCCATTCTTCATCAATATTGATGTTAATTGCGACTAGCCAATGGGACATCAGCTCCCTACTGAGCTTTACTTACAGCCTTTGTTTCTTGCAAATAGATCTTTTGATCTGGATGATGCTCGATAACTCGTGGTATAAGTTGGCTCAAAATTATGATGTATATTTCATATCTATTAATTATCAGGTATTCCACAGTCCACACCACATCCTATTTAGAATCCTGGCCCATTCGACTATAACTCTCAAAGCTGTGCCCATATCATGCTTCTCAAAAGAAGGAAGAATCAATAGTAATATTACTAAAGCTATTTTAAAAAAAAATATTAACCCCAAACATCAAAATGAATACTCGAAAATACAGAAGTGTTTCTTTTCCTTCCTTGAAAGAAGCCTTTAAGATATGGGGGTGAAACAGCTTAGTGTCCGTACTTAGTAGTATTTAGCCTTGCGTAGTGGTCCTTGCTGATTCACATGGGATTTCACGTAGTTCAAGGGGGTTTCCCCATTCCATATCTTGATAGCCTGTTATCTTTAGAAGAAGGTCTCATTCACTTTGAGAAAACCATAAATAAGTAAAAAAAAATGCTTTTCTAGTTCGATTGAAATGGACCTTAACTTCATTCATGTCGAAAGAAACTTTTGACTGAAGGAGCGGATCACTTCCCATCTAGCAAGTATTGTGGGGACGGATTCTGGTTCTCCCCGACGTCCTTGCCAGCAATGGGGGTAGTCCGATCCCAACTGGGACCTGAGTAATCTTGAAAAGTTGGGCGAGATTATCATGGATCTTCAAACACATGGGGCCACAATGCCCGTTGTGGAATTTATGAGCTTAGTTTTACTATTTTAGACATAAATTAACTAACACCTCTGACCTCACATGAACTCCTAAACTGTATGCTAACATCAGAATAAGAAATAAAATAGTAAAATCATATATCAACTGAAGGAAAATAAATTATATATCCCCCCCCCCCCCCCCCCCCCCAATAGTTAAAGACCCATACCCATTAAAATTCCTTCACATGTTGAATAGAGATGACAATATACACTTAAAAATAAAACAAAATATAAATTTAGAAAAAGAAAGAGAAGTTTGAGAGCAACAAGGATAATTCTGTATGCCAGCACAAGTACTTTTGTAGCGCTTAAGTACATAGGGACAGTTGAAACATAACAGGTACTGAGGAACATTGGGTCACATTAATATCAAAAATACTCTATCATGCTTTCTTAAGAAATCAGAAGATACATAAATTTACTCTGCCAGAAAATAATAATAATCCTTAAGAATTTGGTCAGAAGAATTACGCTGTTTTGATACTTTCAGCTGCTTCAGAAGAATTTGGATCACCTTCCACCAAATATATCAGCTTCTTAAGTCCACATCTCTAGAAAATGAAATTGGAAGGTCCACACACTATCAGTGAAGATATGAACCATCATATCCATAAGTGAAAATTCGCATTCAAATAATAGATAACAGAGAGCAAAACTCAAATTAATTGCAGGAGCGATGTTAGTTACACTTAAAAGAACTAAAACTAGGCTCTTCCTAAAGACAAGACAACTACACATTTTGCACAGAGAAACAGAACCACCAAAGAGGGACACATTGTGATTGATCTGTGTTATTCAAGAAATTCGGATCGATGCAACATGCTCAATAAAGTTCCTTCTCTAGGAATTGGCAAAAGAAAATAGAACCTAAATTGAAAAGTAGGCCCTAAAATAACTAGAGCCTGTCAAATTTCCTCCTTACAATTACATCTCCAAATTTGGGGCATGTTAGTGAGACATTGTTCATTCAATCGCACTGTTAATGACCATTTACAAATTTAGTGGAAGAATTCTAAGATATTATCCACCAATGAAAGTCCAAGGGTAACTTTTTCTCTTTCAAAACCTTTAAGGACTTCAATAACCCAATAGATCCTGGAGAATTTTGAAGGCGGTACAGACAAGACAACTCGAAAAACTAACATTTTACTAGGGTATACAAAACACTGACCCACAACCTAATATGATACACTCGAAAATTGTCATGAATTATAGCATGTTTGGCTGTCGAGAAAAATTAGGAAAACGTAAAAAAAAAAGAAACAAAGAGACAAGAAAAGTAATTACATCACATAGCAAATTATGAGGTAATTACTTTTATTGTCTCTGTTTCTTTTCTTTTCCACATTTTCTAATATATATATATATATGGGGCGTGAAAGAGAGAGAGAATATTTAAAATAATAACGGCGGTAGCGGCAGCAGTGGGTGGTGAAGGAACCGGAGGTGGTGGTTGTGGTGGTGGAGGAGGCAGCCTGGTGGTACTGGTTGTGGCGGAGGGGTAGCGTAGTGGTGGAGGCAGTGAGGATGGTGGTAGCGGTATGGTGGTGGTGGAGGTGGTAGCAAAGGTGGTGGTGGGCCTGGTGGCAGCTGCATTAGTGGTAGTGGCAGGCCACATTAGTGGTAGTGGAGGTGGTGACAACAGCACTAATGGTGGTGGTGGTGGCAACGACGTAGGCAATGGAGTATGTTAAAGCGATAGTTGGGTTTGGGAGGAGCACATGAATTGGAGATTTTCTCTTTCTGTTCTCCCCAAAATTGAAAACTTGTTTTAAATAAATGAAATCCACAATTTAGAAGAAATATGGTGCTTAATTTTCTCATTTTTCTTTTCTTCAACAACTTTCTCGGTAACAAAACTTTAGAAAATTAAATTTCTTCCAGTTTTCTTTCCCACGCCCTATTTTCTAGGAAAACATACAGGGATAGAGACTTAGACAAAAGCTTATGAGTTCTGAACACGTCATTAGGTTAGAAGGTTAGAGAAAAGATGGAAAATCCAAAATGTAAATAAACAATAGAGAGAGAGAGAGATATCTATGGTATGGAAAAAAATTTAAAAGAAGACAAAAATGAATTTAAAAAATCCTTTGTCAAAATATGAGATAAAACATCCAATACAAGTGTTGATTGTTGAAATATTACCTCTTAAGCAACCCTGATAAGAAGAATAAAATATGCTAGACTCTTCAACATAACTTGAACTAGAAAGAAATTATTATCCTTAAGTTTTCTAAAACCAAAAGACCAAATGAATACCAAGAGAATCTATCATAAGCCTCAAAAACACAGGCTGTTGTCATGCTTAAATAAAACCATCTAATCAAATTGTTTTGAACTGAGACTCAACAAAACTAACTACTTAAAAATGAGATTGAAACCTACTAGGTAGGACTTACAGGCGAGGCCAATCCCATATAAATAGTCAAAGTAAAACATTTGAAAAAAATTCATTTGCACTTAATCACTGATTCAAAAGCATAGGTGCACCTATCTGATCGACACATAATTTTAAACATAAAAAATTAGACTCCCAATACCATGCTCTGTCCAAATTTTAGTTCCAATCTACCAATGATGACTTGATTATGTCCCGATGAATTGGAGGCAGGAACTAGGATAGATAACCATCTTCAAACTTCATTTATATGTGTCATTTTCTTCCTTGATGTGACTCTGAAAACATTCTTCAAAGTTGGTAGTTTACCTCTAGACATTCAGGTAACATTAAAAGCAATGAGATACAAGAGTCACATTCATATTTCATACATCACTTAAGCAAAATAACTATGACAACCTAACACTAAGGATGCCTGCTGCAAATTATGAGATGATCCCCAAAATGAGGCATTCATTACTTCTAGGACCTTTCAGTCTTTTACAACCAGACCTACAAATGGTATTTTCCAATGAAATACTAGAATAACTAACATTAATAACTTCAGCACTCCCCAGAATAAATCACTTTTTTATCTGAATAAGAATCAATACCAGTAGCCTCAGTTTCTGGTCTCTATAGCGGTTATCCCTGATTGAACTCTTCAAATCATCAACTCGTTTCCTCTCAACAATAAAATCAAGCACATATTCACTATCAAGATGCTTATGTCGGGCTATCCAAGTTCCATCTCCAACTGGTAACCGTCTAACCTGTGGAAGGATCCATATGTAAAATCATCATCAGTTATACCAAGTGGAATAAATGATACCCACTGAAGAAAGTGAAAACAATTATTTGGGAATTCCAAATGTAATTCCAGAAAACCCCAGTAATTAAAGTTCAAAAAAAATGTCGACAGTAGTGAAATTGTTCTTAAGATATCCAAAAGCTAAGAAAGTGCTGTGTCATTCATCTTAGTTTTCTCCATAGAAACAAACTCATTTTCATTTTCAAGATGATTGAAATTTTCTATTTTCAAAAAACAATAAAATAAACAAAATTCAGCAACATGATTATAAATCTTAAGCTGCCAAATATTGTAACATAACTAAAGCATGACTAGAAAAGTAAGAGTAGCCGATGGGGGTCTCATTTTGAACTCACAAGATAGGGAAAAAAATGAGCTGAGAACTTTGCCATGGCGTACCATCAAATTGCCTACTTTAGGTGTATTCTCATCCGTTTTGAGGAGGGCCTCTGGTCCAAAGGTGAATTTTCTTAAAAGCAAGATGTTTGGAGTTGGAAAGTTATCAATCTTAGCATGTGTGTTAGTGAAAGACATGAATATAAAAAAAGCACTATGTTTAATTCAAACTTGATTTTGATCTAATCAAAATCTTCTTAAGGGTCATATTAAATCATAGTGTGAGAAAGCATACTTACAAAACTCCTCAAGTGTAAAGCCTCCTATCGATTCACATGAACCTTCTTCAAGCATTAAGGCTTTTCTCCAATTGAAGGTAATGACTCTTCATACTCTAATGATGGTAGTAGCTCTTCCTTTTCTTTTTCTTCTTCTTCCTTTTTTCTTGTCACTTTCCTTTGAAGATCAACACTTCGATCAACTAAAAGGAGGAGGATCAAATCCATAAACCAAGAGAGAAGAACAAAGGGTGACCTTATGGTCACCATGGGAGCAAGAGGGGGACGTCCAACCCTTGGGAGAGGGGAGGACGCCCAAACTTGATAGGAGGGAGAGAGGGATGTTCCCTTCTTGTGTGTCTATTATGTTTCTCTAATGAGAAACCCTATATTTAAATAGGTAGACTCCCTTTCCTTATTTAAGTGTGTCTCCTACTCTGTTTCTAACTCTTATCTAATCCAATTAGAAAGTGTTTGGAAACAATTAGGAGACTTACCTCTTTTGGGATTCTAATTCTTAATTAGAATTCTATACCTTAACTAATTCCTAATTAGATGAGGTTTCCTCTTTCCAATCTAATTCCTAATTAGATTAGGAGACTTTCCTTTTATCTAGGATTCATTTCTAATTATAATTAGACTAGGACTCCTTTCTAATTCCAAATTAGAAATAGGTTTCCTTTCTAATTCTAAGTAGACTAGGATTCCTTTTTATCTACTAACCAATTCCAAATTAGTAAGTAAATAAAATTAGGAAAGAAGAGAGTAGGACGCCCCACCCTAGGTGGGTCCCACTCCCATACACTCATGCTCATTATTTAATTCTTAATTAAATAATATTAAGAAGAGTGAGAGGAGTGGGCATCCCACCCTAGGTGGGTCCCACTCTTATACACCCTAATCCTTTTGGATTATTCACATCGTATATGAATGAGAGCTTCGCTATACCATATAGCACCATCTTAAATCATAGAGAAAATTAATTAATTTAATTCATAATTAAATTAAATACCTTTAGAAGATTCTTGTGTGTGGGATCTAAGGGATCTCATATCTCCAACTGTGGGACCCACTATTGTCCATAAGCTGGAATCCTAGTGTAACTTGGAAACAACTTTCCAATTACTCCATTACTAGGGTAAATGAATTTTATCAAAACCCCTGGACTTCCATAAATCATAAATTCAGACATCACCCCATCATGATGTAACCATCGGAGATTAGAGAATTGCTTGCAAGTCCTTTCTCACAATATATTTACAAATAAATCCTTCCACAATCTGATATCACATATAAGCTTCCGGGATTGAAACAAGTCCACTATCTAGTCCCTGGCTTATGAGTAGAACTCTTTCTCATGATTACTTTTTCATCGAACTAAACTTCCAAAACACTTTTGAAGAAACATTAGAAAAGAACTGACATATACATATATATATACTTTTCTATATTGAAAAATATCAATTTCGATAAAGACCATTTTATCGAAAAGCACCAATACTGGATTTTTCAGTTCAGCTCAACAAGTATCATCTTGATATCAATATATCCAATTAAGGAGTAGTGGATTCCTTATCGAGTGTTTACACACTTCTCCAAACATTGTGTACATGACCCAACGTACCCGGAGTTAATCCTGTGTATTGGACATTGCCGATTGGCACATCAAAGCCATATAGACGGATTTGAGAAGATGTTAACCTCTCAGGTCTAAGGATAATTTGTCGAATGGATTTAACCCTAATACAATCTGACAGTGTATTCCATAGGGTATCCACTAGTGACCCCGTTCAGTATTATGTACTTACTACATATACTCACATGTTAGTCAAGAGTCACCACTCTTTGTGAATGAGATTCATCACACTATCTTATAGAACTAAACATGTGCAAGCCATGATAAAGTACGACGCCTAATCAGTACTCTAGAGGCTTAGAACATTATTAGGTTTACAAAGAACTGAAAAATCATATCTCCTCGCAAACTTTGCATGATTTTCCTACAATGTTACCTATGGAACCTTATGTCATCATCAAATGAGACGGTAACAATTATAAATACTATTTATATATAGTTGTGTCAATGTGATGTTTCTCTAATCAACATAGAAAAGTCTTTTATTGGCTTTCAAGGGCATATAGGTCCAACAGTTAGGCTGTAAGATTGGTTATTTCCCCTCTTCTTATCTTGGTTTGCCTCTAAGGGCCCCTTTCAAATATAAATCGATGTGGAACCCAATTACGGAGAGAGAGTCCAAAAGGTTGGTTGCTTGGAAGGCTACTTGTCTTTCAAAAGGGGGCAGGCTCAACCTCATTAATAGCACTTTGACGAGCATACCCACATATTTCATCTCTCAGTTAACCATTCATGTATCTGTGACTACCTCCCTCAAGAGATAACAAAGAAATTTTCTTCAGAATGATGAAGAAGAAGCTTAGAAATACCATCTTATTGACTGGAAGGATGTCTGTCGTCCAATTCGTAAGGGGGATTAGATCCTTGGTGTATATCCCATCTTGCTTTGTTAGGCAAATGGATCTGGATGTTCGGGGTTGAGAGGGAGAGTCTATGGAGAAAGGTCATAGTTGAGAAATATGGGATAGACTCAGATTGGGATCCAATGAAAGTTAGGTGCACTGATGGGGTTAGTACGGGGAAAGCTATTGTGAAAGGGAACTCGAAGGAGGAGTTTTCAAATCCATCAGATTCGGCATAGGTTCAAACAAGCATATCAAATTCTAAGAGAATCCTTGATATGGTGGTAGCTTGCTTAAGAGCGAGTTCGGCAATCTTTAGTCCTTGGCATCTGATAAACACAATAATGTGGCCTAGAGCGAGAGATTAAATATGGCGAGATTGTGTGGATGCCCAATGTGAGAAAGAATCTTAACAATTGGGAGTTCGACAATTTCTTGAGTCTCCTAAGGTCTCTCAGCCCGATGATTCCATATCCTATTTTTACAGATACGTGCATTTGGTCTAGGGACAGTAAGGTCGGTTCACTATGAGATCATTCTACCTGGCGTTGGAGAACAAACCTAGTCTCCATTTTCCTTACAAACTAGTGTGAAACCCTGGTATTCCTTCAAAAATTGCTTTCTTCCTCTAGACATCTTTCCTGGACAAAATTCACATCTTAGATCATATATTCATATGAAGAAAAGGGGTTGGAGATTGGATAACAAGTGTTTCATGTGGATGGCTAAGGAGACTTCAGTGGATCACTTGTTCATCTATTGTCCGCTGGTTAGACGGATTTTCGGATTTTTCCTATCCCTCTTGGGGTATCTCAGGTTTTCCCTTCTAGCTTTAAGGGCTTAAGTTCTGGTTGGATCTTAATCTATGTAGACTGTTCCGACTTCCAAGAGAAATTTGGAAGTTTCTCCCTGGAGCTATCTTCTAGGGGGGGTTGGAAGGAGAGGATTAGCAGGGAGTTTGATAGCACTTCTGCTCCTGTTAAAAGAACCAGTCTTTTCATTTTGCAACATGTTACTCTCCCGGTGCTAGATTAGGAGTGACTTTGATGAGCTGGAATGGTCTTCTTTCTTTGATCATTGGTAGTTTTTATGTCCTTTTTTTGCCTTTCTTTATTTTCTGCCTTTCCGTAGTTCACCTATTCAGTGAACTGCTCTATTTGTAAGTTACTTTTCCTTACAAATATGATCTATTTACCAATAAAAATAAACCAGAAAAAAAATACCTTTGCAATAAGAGAACTTAATAAGAAACGATAGCAACAAAAAACATAACAGCAACAAAAATGATAAATAAATGTAAAATCCCTGTCAATACCAATGGGAAAATGAAAAAATTAAATGGTCTAACAGATAATCTGAGTCAAGTCCTAGAGAAACATCACTTAAAAACAAGGTCATGAAATTGTTGTAATTTACAATTCTAAACAGCATTTCAGAACTTCAACTGTAATTTCAGGTTAAATGATTTGAATTAAATAATCAAACTGTTTCCCATTAATCGTGGCGGAATTGCAATTGAACCCTCAATGAATATAATTCTTTGTGTAAACTCTACAATTTGTTTGCAGAGTGTGATTCGAACCAAATACACTAGATAGAGTTCCGGGAGGAATCTTGAACCATGTAACTCTTTCTTTTCCTATTTGACTACATTTTCTTCTAATATCTAATTTGCCAGTTACCCAGTCATATTAAAAGATAAAAGGAAATCAGAAGTTGAATGCGAGGGTATTTACAACCGGCAGCATCCTCAAGTAAGATTACCCACAACTCCTCCGGAAACACAAGTGCCAACATTACTACATCCCAATCAGAACTACAAAAGAAGCAAGAAAGCCAGCTGCTCGGTTCAATTCTCTCCAGACATGATAAATGCTTCAATGGCTAAAGCATGTAGTGTTTCTCTTTATCTCATGAACAAAGTGTCTGGCCGGCCACGGGGGTTCAACCTTGATAAAAAGGCATTCCAAAGCAATGCTAGAATCTGTAGCTACATGAACCTGGTCAAACACAGCTGATAGGCAGTTTCTAGACCTTTCTCTATCGCTTTAAGCTCCAGACAAGGACAGAATTTAGGTTACACCCCACAGCATATGCAAAAACAACTTCAACCTAATAATTCACCCCTAACCTGCCTCGCTTCCCCGTAAAGAGCCACCGGAAATGATGAACTACATGTTAGAAGGGATGGGAACCATTGAAATCATTTGATAGATTTGAAGAAGAATTCAGCCACTAGGCCCTGCAAATTTAGAAAATCACAATTTGCCACATTGTCTACTACTTCGAAAGGTTTATGCACGAATTTATGCAAGTCTCTGAAAATATAGTAAATGATTTCTTCGGGAAGCCTGAATAGATTCTTGAATCTTCTGCCATCTCTCGATCGAAATTTGTTCAACTGTGGTATTGAAAGCTACCTTTATGAAGTCCGCAATTAGCCCATCACCTTGAAATTTCGAGGTGATCCAAAGAAGTTCAGCTTCCCAAACAGCTATGACATGGTTCATATATCTGATTTACTCAAAATGTGTTTCCATATAAATGATGTTAATGAGCATGGAGAGAGGAGATGCCCTGTATTTCCGAGGTTTGATCTACAGAAAACGCACATTGAATGGTTGATGTTCTGATGAGAGAGAAGAACTTATCTTTTGTTTGGAGGCCAACCAAGGCAGCAATCAAAGTGATGAAGCTATAGCGCGGAATGCAATTCTTCAACCATATAATTTTATGCCAAGCAATCATAGTAACAAAGTTCTCAGATTTTTTCAAAAGGTCCCAAATAATTCACCAAGTTTTCGTCGAACAATTAATTCACCAAGTGTTCATGACATTATAAATAAAGGGAGGCTTTATAAAAAAAATCGCAAATTATCCACAAAATTAAAAATAAAAATAAAAAAACATATAAAAAATCTAAAATATCATATATGAAATATATTCATTTATAATTTTTCAAAATTAATAATCTATTTATTATTTTTTTCATATCATGCCTGACATTTTCTCGATTATTTTCGAATTTTAACACTTTCTGTGAATTTTACCAGAGTCGAATAATGGCCGAACTCTGTCTTTGTGACTGTTGACATATATTATTATTATTATGGGAATAGATACACCATATCATGTCATTAGGATTTAGGAATGTTGAGATATATTATTCTCTCCCATTTTCTCTTCTTCTCTTTTCTTTCTCTTTCTTCTAGGGTTTCACTTCCAACTTGGTATCAAAGCAGCTTCTTTCAAACAAGCAAAAGGTACAACCACAACAACAACAAAAAGAAGAACCGTACAACAGACATCAACGACCGTACGGCTAACTTCAGCGGCCGTTCACAAACAATACCTCCCCCCCCCCCCCAACACACACACAAAAAAAAAGGAAATATAAATCCAAATTTTTTTGAATGTTTTCAGAATTTTTGGATGATGATTAGAGGGTTTTTTCTCACCCAAGGTGTTTTGCGAGAAACCTATTAAATGTTGAAAATCTGATTAGTGTGATCTGTCTAGACTATTTTGCCGGGGAAATTGGGATTGATTGATTAGTTTGAATAGTCTAGAATTTATGAAACTTGTTTGGGGAAGTTATGTGAAGAAGTTAAGCCGGGATGATGATTTCTCCCTCTTTAGGGCTGTTTTTAAGTTTTTTAGGATTCCAAATCTCATAAATTTGAGATTTAGGGAATTTGTGGAGATTCAACAGCTAGTTAAATGATATTATCCTTAAAAACCCCTTTTAATTAATTTCAGGTTTTTACAGGGATTGCTGAGAGTTTCAGATTGCTGAGAGTTTCAAATTTAGGCAATCTCACTCCTCGCCTCCTCCAATTGCTGAGAGTTTCACGTCATATTACAGGGATTTATTTCGTGAATCTGAAAGTTGGCGTCCCCGTTTGGATGATTTACCTTTTAATAGTCTGTCACCGGCCCAAATGGAGACTCTAGAAGCCCCTTTCGAGGTAGAGGAGGTGCTTCAAGCTCTTAGGAGTGTAGTAGGGGATAAGGCGCCTGAGCCGGATGGATTCACAACCGAATTCTACAGGTCTTGTTGGGAGATAGTGGGGTGTGATTTTATGGAGGTGATGAGGGAGTTATTTGATCAGGGCCGTTTTGACAAAGTGATTAATAACACTTTCCTTGTATTGATCCCAAAGAAGGATGGTGCAATGGACCTCAGAGATTTTCGCCCCATTAGTTTGGTCAGCAGTGTGTACAAAATTTTATCCAAGGTTTTAGCCACTCGCGTTAAAGTGGTTATGTCATCCATCATTTCTCCTAATCAGGGTGCATTTGTAGAAGGTCGCCAAATAACCGATGGGATTTTGATAGCAAATGAATGTATTGACGCCCGGACCAAATCTAAAATCTCAGGACTCCTTTGCAAGGTGAATATGGAAAAGGCGTATGATCATGTAAATTGGGATTTTCTTGATTATGTGCTAGGACGGATGGGTTTTGGGACCAAGTGGAGACAGTGGATGCGGGTATGTTTGTCATCTGTGTCATTCTCCATTCTGCTAAACGGTAATCCGGTGGGCTATTTTCCAAGCTCTAGGGGTCTAAGGCAGGGAGATCCCCTTTCTCCATTCATTTTTGTGATAGTCTCGGAGGCTTTGAGTAGGATGCTATCTAGAGCGGAGGGGAGAGTGTTTGAGGGTTTTCCGATTGGCTCCAACGGGCTACATATTTCCCACCTTCAGTTTGCCGATGATACCTTAATTTTTTGTCGGGCCCAGAGCGGAGATCTTCTCAATCTCCAATGTCTTCTTTGGTGTTTCGAAGCGGTGACCGGGTTGCGAGTAAATTTGGGCAAGTCTAAGATTGTGAGCATAGGGGTGGTAGCAGATTTAGATAGGCTAGCAGTTTGCCTGGGTGGTTATGTGAGTTCTCTCCCATCTGTGTATTTAGGTGCACCGTTGGGGGCGAAGTACAAAGATACTGAGGTGCGATAGCCGGCCCGGGTCGATTCCCTCCCCACATCCGTGTTTTTCAACCGATGTGAAGCCGAGATCTGTTAGAGTCGCCACCAATCAAGATTCCGGGTGTGATTGGTCACCCACAATTAAGAACCCTTGATTAAATAAAAAACCGAGAATGGGTCCGGGGATTCTTTTATGAGTTGGGGAAGGTGTTAGGCACCCCACCTCATCCGTCGAGCGACGGTTACCTCTTAACTTTCTCCATTAAATTAATTCGAAATTATTTTCTATTTTTTATTATTATTTCGAGAAAAACCACCCCTCCTCGACCGAGTTAAGGCGATTTCATCCCTACTTGTTTTCTTTTATTTCGAGATTGGAAAGCCACCCCTCCTCGACCGAGTTAGGGTGAGTTTCTCTCTACTTGCGCGGCAAAATCCCTTTTCCCTAAATCGGCGAATGGCCACACATCTCTCCTCAACCGAGTTAAGAGGGGCCTCGCCTACCTTTGGGTGGAAAAGGGATGAAAGTGCTAACAACAATAAAAAAAGCTTAAAAAGAAGTCGAAGATCTGGTCTTCCGGCCCTCTCCTTCACTCGGATTTCCTCATCTACACAACCGTGAAGAGGGAAATCTCCGAGCTACTCAGGGAGAGTGAGGGAAGAAGAGACTTGGACGGGTAGAAACAGAGGATGGGGATGTGGCATACCTTTTCCCTTTTTAATGCTCCAAGTGTTTGAAGAGAACGCTTCGACGAGATCCGAACTCCCAAGATTTTCCCCCAAAGTTGGTGAAGATCCTTCCTAGGTTGATGGCTTGATGGCTGGAATTTCTGGGATTCGAGGGCTAGGTTAAACTTGTTTGGAGTTCTCCCAAGCTTCGGAATTTCAAAGCTCTCAAGGATTTCCCCCAGTTTTCAAGACTTTTCTCCGTCTTTTAAGTCTTCAAGACTTTCCGGATTTTCCAAGATGAGTTATAGTTTGGGGTGAGGCTCCTTTAGGATGAAAAAGAAGGATTCACGTTTTTCCGAAGTGGGACAAAAAGTCAATAAGGCATTGTTAGGAAAATGGGTTTGGAGATTTGGGGAGGAAAGGGATAGCTTATGGCGTGCGGTGATCATAGCCAAATATGGGGAATCTTCGTGCTGGACACCGAGAAAGGTGCAAGGCTCCCATCGTCAGAGTCTATTGAAGGGAATCACGGCCAATGCCAACTTAGTGGTTCCGTAATCGCGTTTTAAAGTTGCTAGAGGGTCTGAGGTTAGGTTTTGGTTGGACGTGTGGTGTGGGAACACTCGATTAAAGGACGACTTTGGTAATCTGTTCATGTTAGAGTCCGATAAGAAGGCATTGGTTGGAGAGTCTTTAGAGAGGATAGCGGAGAGAGTTGTGTGGTGTCAGCGTTTGCGTCGGGATTTGAATGATTGGGAAATAGAGGATATGACCCGTCTTTTGGAGAGGGTTGAATCAGTCTCCCCTTGTGCAGATTATAGGGACATCAGGATTTGGTCGCAAGGCAACCTTGTTCGGTTTTCAGTTAGATCCCTTTTTTAGTCATTGTATCATGTTCCCTCTAGGCAGTTTCCTCATAGGGTTGTGTGGAATCCCGATATTCCCTCCAAAGTATCTTTCTTCTTATGGAATGCAACATTGGATAAAATTCTAACATGTGACCATTTACAGAGTAGAGGGTGGCGAATAGCTAACCGATGCTTTTTGTGCTTCCAAGCAGAAGAGTCTGTGGATCATCTTTTGTTGCACTGTCCTATTGTGTTCAGGATATGGGGTTTTTTTCTTTCCCGCGTGGGGGTAGACTGGGTCTTTCCCTCATCCTCTCTTAACTTCTTATCCTGTTGGCCGAAGATGATAGGTGATGGGGCCAGGGAGGCGATTTGGGCAATGCTCCCAGGGGCGATTTCATGGATGGTTTGGAAGGAGAGGAATATCTGGGTCTTTGAGAATTCATCCTCTTTTGTGACATGTCTCTGTGAGCGGATCCGTATGGTAGTGTTGGAGTGGGCGGGATTAAATTTCGATGTGGAAGCCTTGAGGGAGATGTTAGGTTGATGTAGGTGGGTTGGGAGCTCGGGCTTCTCTTGGTCGAGTTTATGCACGTGTAAACTTTTCCTTGGTTTTGTCCGTTTTGTTCTTCCTTGTATTTCCTTTCCCTATCTAATAAAGTCTCCTTTACCGATCAAAAAAAAAAAAAAAACATTTAGAGTTAATATATGTTCATTAATTCATTTGTTTCATGTCTTATTTATATTGTTTCATGAACTATATGTTGTAATACAGTACTTAGTGTTATTTCCAATAATATTGTTTTCATATTTAATTTGTTCTCTTGTTAATCATACATAATATTATTGATAAAGATTTAAAGTGTAATAATTTTTAAAATATAAATATCCTTTTGTGACCCCGAATCGTTTTGGGTTCGCCGTGTTCAACACCTCATATCCAAGTCCCAACACCCATGTGCATGTTTGTGCAACATAGGCAAAGGAAGATAAATTGAAAATCAAAGAGAGGGAAGGAAGATGTTTGAGATAGAACAAAGCTCAAATTTTTTGTTTCCCAAGCTAGATTTAATTTTTTCATTTCCTGTTTCGCCAAATATAATATCTTCATTATTTAGCACCAAAAGCATGATTTTGTCGAAAGCGCCTATATTCCAATGATTGCCTAATTGGAAAAGACAGGATTTGAGCTTTGTCCAAACAAATGGTTCACAGTTTCTTCCGCTCGGAGACACATATTGCAACGATCTGCCAACCTCCACCCTCTCCTTTTCAGATTATTTCCACTGAGAATCTTATCAAGGGCTGCAACACAAAGGAAAACAATACCTTGGACGGAACAACAAGGATTCACATAGACCTATATGGAAATGGATGAGCATTGAGGATCTTATCCAGTTTCTCCAATGGCTCCAAGTGTTTCCTCCCGACTCCCCAAGTTCGGGACTCTAGGGTATGGTCTAGAGGCCACAATGGTTGCTTCCGGTAAGATCTCTTCTACAGTCTTTTGTTATGGTCCCTACTCCATTCCGTATAGGACCATAGGTCTATGTGGATCTCTGTTGTTCCGTCTAAGGTATCGTTTTTCCTTTGGGTTGCAGCCCTTAATAAGATTCTCACTGGGAATAATTTAAAAAAGAGAGGGTGGAGGTTGGCAAATCATTGTTATATATGCCTCTGAGCGGAAGAAACTGTGGACCATTTGCTCTTACACTGGCCGGGGTCTTTTCAAATTTGGAGTTATTTCTTATCCTTGTTGGGTTAGGATTGGGCTTTGCCCTTTTCCTTTAAGAACTTTTTATCGTGTTGGACATGGTCTAATAACAATCGAGGTTTGATTGCTCAAGGCTTATCAGGGACGATTTCTTGGGTTAGTTGAAATGAGAGGAATTTGAGAGCGTTCGAAAACACTTCCTCTTCTCTCCCTCGTTTGTGCTCAAGGATTCGCTCTTTCATCCTTGAGTGGTGTTCAGTTCGCCAGGATACTAAGACTCTGAGTGAGTTTCTTGGAAGAGATCGGCCTTGGATTTTGCTTTTGTTTGTATTTTTGCTATTGTTTTTGTTTCTATATTTGTATCTGCATGTGCTCGGTCTCAGCTTTAGGCTTTGTTGGATTTCCCCTCTTTGAGTTTACTTCTCAGTAAACTTCTATATGTATTGTCTCCCCTTGCATTCTTTATATGTTCTCTTGCACCAGTAACCGATCATAAAAAAAATAGACGCAAGTCTTGGAAACAGAAACTCCTCAAAGAAACATGCCCATGCATTCATACAATTAAAAGACAATATTAGAAGAAGTCTTACTAAATAAAGTGTTATTAGATTTTAGGAAATGACGATAAAGCAAATGTGGTGTATTCCAAGAAAATGTTAATATGAAAGATTTTGAACCCAACCAAAC
This sequence comes from Tetracentron sinense, assembly GCA_015143295.1. Lineage (NCBI taxonomy): Eukaryota > Viridiplantae > Streptophyta > Magnoliopsida > Trochodendrales > Trochodendraceae > Tetracentron > Tetracentron sinense. The sequence goes on along the minus strand of CM026563.1, from coordinate 25,799,863 downwards.
AGTGATATATAGATAGATAGAGAGAGAGAGAGTTAGAGAGGGGAAGAGAGTTGAGAAAATAAATTGTATAGAAACTGAGTCTATCTTTTAGGAGAGGAAGTTCATGATTTTGTTTCTTGTTCACCAAACCTCAACTCAACATTACTACCCTTATTTTCTATTTTGTTCTATTTTTTGTAAACAGGTTTCCCTTTGTTGTTAAAAGACTTTCTATGTGCATTTTTTTTCCTCTACTTAACTCTCCAAATCATTTTCAGCTCATGAAGCAGGACACTAAGTCGCCAACACCACATCCCTCAACTAATCAACTGAAAAAGAAAAGCGGAAAATGTCCAACTTGATGCCAAATTTTGAATGCTAGTGATTTTATAATATTATTATCGTCAGGATCAGAAAACTCATATATGGTTAATGAAGCTTGGAGAAAAATTATAAAAACAGAAACCTCTTAATAACTGACCTGTACTTCAATTTTGAATTGGGTGCGTATATTATCAATAATTTTCTTAGAACGAGACCTGCAAACCAGAAAGATAAATAAGATATAAACTATCAGAATCATAATGAAAACAGTAAAGGACACTACATTAAAGATACCAATGTCACTATACTCCATCATTAGATAACACAATTTTTTTTTGAATTATGCTAAACAAGCACAATTATAACACTTAAGTATAGTATAATATCACTAAGGCATGCATGCAAGCATGCACACACACACACCCAATATAATTTTAAATTTATCTAGCTTCAGTGTAATAGCTTCTTTTCTTTTGCACATAAAGAACTGAGATCTTATCAAAAGTATAGTTTAGGGACTGGAAGATACGGAGAAAGCTAATGTATTGCAATTTGCAAAAATGTTGTTCTGTCACCCTAAATTAGGAATAACAATATGTTGCCAATTTATCATGGTAAAATGATATAATCACAAACAGTTGTCACTAAGCTTGTGAACAATTAGTTCTGTACTGCACAACATCAGGAAAAATAAATAACAAACAAATATGATTTGGCATCGCATGAGTTAAATATATACACAATTAAAGCAAACAAACGTACAGAAAAGGATCTCAAAATTTCTGAAGGGTGCATTAACTAGACCTTGTATTGAGAAGTGAGCCCACAGAGAACACATCGGTATGATAGAGGTAGGCAACAGGTAAACCAAAAATAGAGTCCTTTTTTTTAAAGATAATTGCTTGCACATACTTCTGAAACAGTTCTGCCCAAGTAATTTGGTTTGCACCCAGTGACAATGGAATCTGGACTTCCTCCCTAACAGAATATTGCCCTTCAAAACCATTCTTTAGCTGTAGAATCTTTCATGCTTCCTAAGGCCTAATTTAGATATTCTAAAAGTGGGTCATCTAAACCTAATCATAAGGATTTAACTCCTCAAATATTCAATAATATCTTCAACCAAAAGCTAAAATATCCACTTCCACAACAAGTTCTTTGAAGCATCAATAATTTAAATAAAATATCTATGAAGTAAATATTGGTGGAAAATAGATAGTTTCAGAAATAAAATTCAAGAAAAATATCCAGAGACACGAACGAATACATATTATGCTGTTTAATTGACTGAAAAAGATCACCTGACAATAATAATAATAATAAATAAATAAATAAACGAAAAGCAAATAAGGAGTAAATGGATTCTACAGTTAAAATAACACTGACATAAACATTAATTTTGTTAAGATGAGCCAATCCATTGTGCCCGAAATAATCTAATATAAAGGTAACACAATAGAATCCTAAAATTTCTCATTATTCTAAAAGATGGCACTGCTAAGGAAGCTAATAAACAGATATTACTGACCCATGATGAGAAAATTGCTCCCGATCATCCAATATCAAGATCACTTCATACACATCCTCAAATCTCTCTCCAAATCTCAGAGGTGGCATTGTTAAAGCATTCATATTAGCTTCCAAACCAGAAATTGACTTGTGAGCGGGATAATCCTGAATCGTTCAGTAAAGTAAATAGTCAGCCAATGATCAAGAATTTATAGCATACCTTGACAATGTAAGCAAATTGTTTTCTTTTACAATGCAAAAAATAGCATCGTAAGTACACAAACAGATGATGAGCAATCTCGAAAGGGAAAAGAGCTCTCTGCTGAATCTACACATACAGATGAGCAAGCTCTCAAGGTAAAAGAGCTCTGTGCTGAATCAGCCGAACATGAAGACTCTGGCCTACGTTGTGCACCACCGCAAGCAAAATTCCTCTGATTATCCTCATCTATAACAATATTTATTTCACCTGGACATTGATAAGGTGCCCTATCAAGATGAGATGTTTAACATATTCAATTCAGTAAACGGATTGTCACAGTTGTGAAAAAAGCATACCACTATCTGTAGAGGTGTAGGTAGGTGATGTTGCAAAACAATCCCTTTGCTGGGACTCCAAATGCAAAGCATGAACTTGATCATTTTGAACATGATGTAAAATGGTGGGGCAAAGTGAAGACATCTTTTTGCTCTGGGCAGCTTCTGAATGTTTCGTGAAAGCAATATGATTTTGTGCCTTGGAACAACCCATATGTGTGAACTACAAAAAGGCAAACACAAATCAGAAGGCAAAACCAAAAAACAAAAACATAAATGAATAATAATATAATAATATGTAATATAGAACGATCATAAATTCATAATAGAGAACAAAATTTAACCTTCAAGATATTTCCGTTATATTATAGTAATGGTCTACAACTAAGAAAACAATGTACATGGGTGTGGCCCTGCATGATGCTTGGATAAAAATTGAATTATAGGTACCATCATAGAAATAAAAATCGCCAAAACCGATACTAAAAGGGCAATACGTTTAGGTATTGGTAGTTGATACGTATCGTTTATTAGTTATTTATGTTTTAATTCATTGTATAATTGCAATTGTGTTTGCTACTTTGTTTTTGAGTTGCTTCTCATTACTTTATATTTACCCTATTTTTGGTTGCCAAGAAAATATGTAAGAACATGGAAAAGAAAAGAAAAACACAAATAAAAATTGTATTAAAAATCCAAATTTTTCTTTTCTTTTCCATGTTTTCATCTATTTTCTTCGCAACCAAACATAGCATTAGTTCCTATAACTCATTTGATTTTTTTTTAAATTTAAATTGATTTTTATTTTTTTCCTTATAAAAGAAAAAATTATATGTATCATCTGAAACCGATACGTATATGTTTCGGTTGGGACCGATACATCCCCCGAAACCGTATTTTTAATCCTTGGATACCATAACCATTTAAGAGCCAAATCATAATAGGTGACTACTGCCTAGTAAGACGCACATTTAATCGGTGTACACAATATGCCAAAAGTGTGCAAACAGAAAAACCCTTGACTATGAAAGAATAAATAGAAATTATATATCATAAATTTGAAAACAAAAGAAAAAAAACAGTATGATAGGATGTAAGAGACTAAGAGATATTATATCACGAAATTTCTAAGGAAGGAAAATAGAACACTGAAGAACAATAGGATTCCAAAGATACCTACCATCCTGTGCTTTAGGAGAAGAATAAACGAGAGACAGATAGTTCAGAAGAGAGTAAAGTTTTAAGGAGTTGCATGAGAATGTGACCCTTAGGTAACAAAGCAATCATCAGGAGTTGGGGTCAAAACGTGTTAACTAACAATGAGTTGTGCATACAAGTGGGCATCCTTTCAAGTCTTACATATCATAACTTATTTCATAAGGATGTTACTTTGGTTTTCTTCAAATTTGATACAGATACTGTTATAACATTCTACCTGATAGATTATATTAGATTGCTACTGGAATAACTGGTAAAAATATAGTCAGCTTCAACATTCTACAAACCACTAGCCTGCTTGTGTTGATAATGTAGTATATCAATGAGCAACGGAATTCACAATCCAAACATATCCAAATCAGGTTGCACAGTAAACAGTCAGTCGACCAGTTCTGGTATGTCATGACATATTGGTACCAAAGGTCTTGCACAGTTGCACCTAGTAGGTTGCACCAACACAGCTCTAATTTAAGAAATCCTCTAATTTAAGTCACACGATTTGGAGGTGGCAAGACTCATAAGAGATCTAATGGATTGTCAACCATGGCATTGGCATGATGCAAGGCTTCTATAAATGATAATCAGCAATTAATGTGATAAAACTTTGTCTCTTGAGCACTGTTTGTTACAATTAACAACATAGCCATACCTAAAACATTCTGGTAACGATATTCTACAGATTATAATCACATCCTCCATCCCACTTAGATAAGGCAGTTTTCAGAGACACTTTTATCCTTGTTATGCCAACTTAATGCTATGTTAAAATCCTAGTGTATTGTGTGAATTGTGATAACAAAAGCCCCCAAAGAATTGCCAGTAGCATGTTTGTTATTTAGCAGGTTGTAAAGATGGGGATGCAGCCTGTCATGTGAAAGATCCCCTTATTTTTCTTTAATCTTTCCTTTCTTCCCCTTCCTGTTTTTCTTTATAAGGATAATTTTTTAATAGAGAAACATAACATAACATAACAAGAGGTACTTCAATGAAATAATATTGGTCTTTTTAGTAAAAACAGTGTCACTAGTATTGTTTGAACATCTCCATTTACAGTTTAGTTTTTAAAAAAAATTATCCATGGGATAAATTTTCTAATATTACAATCATTTATTTTTATTGGGATATATTTTTTAATATTACAATCCTATTTTTTCTTGTATTATATATTTATATTCATTGGATCATCACTGACACTAAGGTTCTGTTTGGTTTGCAAGAAAGGCTTCTGAGAAAAGAAAATAGCATTCTCTTGTCTGTGTTTGCTTTACAAGAAACTTTTCAAAGAAAGTAGCGCTTTATTTTCTTATATTTGTTAGGTTGGCAGGAATTAGCAAGAAAAGAAAACTTAGTCAATGGACTAAATTGCCCTTCTTAATGTTTCATATTCACATTAAAGAAGGACGAGTAAAATTGGAATATGAGCTTAAAAGGGTTTGTTTCTTCCATTTTCTCGCAGATATACCTTCAAAAGAAGGATTTTCAGAAACAGTCAAATGCAAGAAATGAGTACCCATAGAGAAACTCCTTTTCTTGGAAAATGTACTCTTGCAATCCAAATGCAAGAAAAGTAACTTTTCTCTAGAAAAGTTGATTTCCTTGCCCATTTTCTCACAATCCAAATGCAGCCTAATGGAATGCAGTCAATGGAAAATTCCAAGGGGTGTGAAGGAAAATTCCAAGGGGTGTGAAGGGGCCAGGGGGATAAATATATTACCCTGGTTCAGCACAACATGAGACTGAAGCACGTTCCCCTAGTAGGAACTAGCAAGGTCTTTACAGCCACCAGAGATACTATGAAACTAGATCTATCACTTAAATAAAGCAAGAGGCAAGTATTAAAAATTAAAGATAGTCGCCAAACAAGTATAATATGAGCCAAATCATCGTGCATGATTTTTGTTGCAACTTGCAAGAGCTTGAAAGAAAATTGAAAATATATGCAAAGTAAAAGTTCATATGATAATCTATTAAACTAGTTTATTTTACTTTCATAAACCCCTCCCTAAACAAGCATAATATCAACCAAACATCAGCGAATGCTTTTTGTTGCAAGGGCTGGAAGAAAGTTGAAAGCACATGCAAAGTAGAAGTAGAACTATTAGCTTATTTCATCTTCATAAAGAGTCTTACACTTGTATTCTCTTCATACGAACTTTACCTAGCTTATTTCATATAGCATTGTTTTGCAACAAACCACGCCTTTGAAAGGTATGAACTAGTTTTTGTTGCCGTTAAGCAAATGAAATTTACTTATAAGTTATATCACATGTGCGTTTCACTTACAGTTTGGTCGATGAAAAAATTATCAATTAGATAACTTAATCGCCAAACTTCAGGATCATCTAATTTCATAACTATCTATGTGGTCAACTAAAATAGTTATGTACCAGTACTGGTAGGAAATGCAGTTGATGCATTCCTAGGAGGACGTGGAGGGAAAGAATATCGGTTCAATGGGAGTCTAGAGTATGTTTCCCTGATACACGAGTTGTCTGGTCTGACTGATGCTTGATGTAGAGACCTGAATTTACATTTATGCCATTATCATAAATAATGAGGGTGAATTGGTATTAAATATTTGTTGTGTGTTTGATCTTAATTAATGTTTGTGGAATGTTTAAAAGTATAAACGACTAAACAAATAAAGAAATAATCGAAACATGCGAAAAATAAGGAAAAACAACGGGAACCGTTCTAACGATCCCCAGACCGTTCGAATGGTGCCAGTAAAAGCAATTGGACTGTTATTCCTAAATCCAAAACCATTCGAAAGAGCTCAGTTCGTTCAAACGAAACAAGTACCGTTCGAACGATTCTAAGTTTGTTCGAACGGAGTCAGTAAAAACATAAAACAGAAAGCCTCAAATGCTAAACCGTTAGAATGATTAGTAAACCGTTCAAACAATCCTTAGATCGTTCAACGGTGTCGCGTAGTTAATTTCGAGAAAACCATAAGTTGCGGGATTTTAGGGTTTTAAACCCTCACCCTAGAAATAGGCCCTTATTTCGTGAGTTTAGGTTTTATTAGAACCCTAAACCTCACTTGGAGAGAGAGAATAAAGGAAACCTAGGGTTTCAAGAGATTTTGCTCGAAGAAGGGAGGAAAAGCTTGGAGATCAACGCCAGAGGCCGTTCTCAAGCGTTGGATTGTAGGGAAACAATCTCGAAGGTCGATAAACTATCTAACCTAACTTTATTATGGTTTTGATATGTTTAAATAAGATTATGTATGGATTATTGGGTTATTAACATGATTATGAATGTATTGTTAAGTTGGGAGCATGAAATGGGATTTTGCATGTCTTTATGGTTTCAATTGAGCATGATTTGAATATTATGGTGTTGTTACTTGATGCTTAACTCTATTAATGTGTGAAATGGAGGATGAGAAATGCTGGTGGAGGTTTAGGATGGATTTCTAGGGTTTTGATCATGCATGTGAATTGGGAAAAATTATAAATATAATTGAAGATCATCATTTAGTTTGTTTTTAGCTTAAATTTGCATTAAAAGAAGTTCTATGCAAGTTATCTAAGTTTTTTCTTGTGTATCCAAGAGTTTTTTAGCGTATCCTGATTTTTTTCGTCGTATCCATCCAATACGGTCCGATACATCAATACATATCCTGTTTTGGATTTACCAATACGACACCCGATACCAATATTTTGAATCATGCATTCATCTCACAAAAACATACATCGTGTAAGATCAAGACTAAGCTAGTGTTTGAATAGACTTTTCTACTGACTTGTAGTGACTTCTTACTTTAAGAAGTTAAAAACATGTTTTGTTAGCCACTTGTTGGTGACTTCCCATCTAGAAAGCACGGATACTTCAAATACCCTCTCGTACCCGTATCCGATACGTATCGGATACGGATACGGCCCGGATACGTACGGGATACGGCTGAAACGTATCCCATTAATTAAAAACAATTTTTTAATTTAGGATACGGCTCCGATACGGCATGGATACGCCAGGATACTTCGGGATACGACCAGGATACGATAATTTTTTTTATTTTTTTTTCAATTTTTTTTGGAGACCCAAGGGTGTGACCTTATTTTTAAAAAAAAAAAAAAATTTTTTGGAGACCCAAGGATGTGACCCTATTTTTTTTTTGGAGACCCAAGGATGTGACCCTATCTCTTTTGTTTTTGCATGGACATGATCTTCTTTATATTTTGCTTAGTGGATAATAGGATGACTTTCTTTTTTGCTTAATGGATGATGAGATGACCCTATTTCTTTTGCTTTTGCATGGACATGATCTTTTTTATACATAAAGAGAACTGAACCAATGGTTATTTTGTAATTATAATATAAAATATATTATTATTATTATTATTTATAAAAAAAATTACAGACGTATCCTGGCCGTACCCGTATCCTGTTTTTTTAGGTTTTGCCGTATCGCCGTATCCGTATCGTACCCGTATCCCGTATCCATGCTTCCTAGCTTCCCATGGAAGTCCGAAGTTGATAAAAGTGGAGATTTCAACTTTCCCAAAAAGATGTGTTGGGCTGCTTCCGCGGGAAGTCGTGTTTTCAACTTCCGGGGGAAGTTTGACAAAAGGGATGGGTGTTTACAAACATTGGGTTTTTCTCATACGCATTTATGACTTGTCCTTCATACCATTTTATAGCCATAGACAATGGGATTTTCTCTTGAACCTTTATGACCCTTGTCCTTTTATACCCTTCTCTAGCCCTTGTCTTAGATTCCCTTTTTAGTCCTTGTGCTTTATGACCATTATCATTTATGATCATTTTCTTGTAGATTGAATCACAACCAATTGTGATTGAACTCGGAGAGTTCAATCGCACCCACAAGCCAACGCGTGTCCTTTTAGCCCCTATTAAGTGTTGTAACGACCCGGAATTTTAATATAATAAAATTATGTGTTAATGGGTCCTTAATTGAGGCTAATTAGTAAGTGTTTGTTAAATTGGTGAAAAGTGGGTTTTTACTCGGAATTGAAATGCATCGAGGAAAATTTAGCATTTTTACTCGAAAATCGTACACAATGTGCGGGTCGACTACCTGGACAATCAACTGTCGTGTCGGATCCATTGTGTATCGATTAGTGGGACCGCGGAGGTCTTGTATGTAAAAAAAATCGAGAAAACGGGGAAATTCACAGATTTCCAGAGTTCCATTGGGACTCAATATTTCACAAGGATTCTAATAGAAATCTGTGCAGCTAGTACAACAGCATGTCGGTCGGCTGTGAGGACGACCATCTGTCGTTTCGGCAGTTAATCATCTTAAATGAAGAAACGGCAGCGTGTTTTGTATCCAAAACTAGGAAATTAGTGGGTTTTGCAGTTTTCTTCCAGACTTAATTTTTAATGTCAAAACTCAGTATTGCTTCCCAAATTTTTTACAGTAGGTGTTGGACTACCCCAGGTTCGGTCACCTAAAGTTTCGTCAAAATTGGACTTCGCATAATGAGGTTTCAGAGGTCATAAGTTCGGAAAAATCAGGAAATCAGTCAAATCGATCAAAGTGGTTGACTTGGTCAACTTTTCACTTTACACACCAATGAGGTCATGTGTTTGGTGGTGCACATGATCTAAACCCATAATCTATATAAATTGGAGCAAGTTCCCTCATTTTTCACATTCGGTGAGAGAGCACCGAACTCTGCCTGTTTGTGTTTTAGAGAGAGAAAATAGAGAGAAAAAGGAGAGAGAGAAAAGAAGAGAGAAAGAAGAGGGAGGTCCACCTTGGGGTATTTCGACACTCTCAATGCATTGGAGGCGTCTGATTTTCTCCCCAACATCTCGTTTGGCGTGTAGAGAGAGAAAAAGATAGAGAGAGAAAGTGAAAGTTAGAGAGAGAAGAGCTTTACCTTGGGGTTGATCGTCCTTCCGGACTCATTGGCGGAGCCCTTTTTTCGCCAGTCGCCTCGAAAAGCGTGAAAGAGGTAAAACTCATTTCCTTTCTTCTCTTTTTCCCCTTATTTTGCTATATGTTTTTATGTGGAATGGATGCATGGCTTTTGCTGTGGATGAAAAAGGGTCTGAGACCCTGTGGATGTGTTATGGGAAGGTGGTTGTGCATGGAAAATGAGTAGAGGGGTGTAGCCCTCTATCTCGAGTGTCAAAACCCTGGATCTAGACTCACAATGTGAATGGCGTGGATGGAAAAAGGGTAGGAGACACCTATGTGATGTGTGGAAGCGTTAAATGTACGTGAAAAATGAGTAGAGGGGTGTAGCCCTCAGTCTCAGGTGTCAAAACCCCGGATTTAGGCTCACTGTGTGAATGGCGTGGATGGAAAAAAAGTCGGAGACCCCTATGTGATGTTGTGATTTTATATGGATCTTCGGAGAGCCCAGATCAGGTCCCAGGTAAATTGTATCATCACTTTAGGGTAACGAAAAGTTGTTTTGCAGATCGTATAAGACTATGGACACATCCATTAGCCTAGAAACGTTCCCTAATGGGACGGTGTGTTATCGGATTTGGTTCACTGGCGCGACGCCCAAGTATTTCAGTTAATCAAGCAAGGCTTGGGTTAACTGGGGTTAACCTGTGGTTAGAAAACCTAACCAGAGTTATGTATAGTCCGTGGTTCCTCTTTGACTAGGTCAAGAGAGACGGTGTCCAGTAAGGCCCGGGGTTCCTCTGTGACTGATAGTCGGGAGATGTCGATCTGTTTGTCTATGTCATCCGTGGTGCGTCTTGGACTAGGTCAGGAATGGCGGTGTCCTATATGACCCGTGGTTCCTCCGTGACTGATAGTCAGGAGATGTCGGAGTCCTAGGGAGTTTAAAATGGTTAAAGTGTTATCCAGTAATTCTTTCTGATGAGGTCAGGAGAAAAGAATGTTGGCTTGAGGGGTGAGGACCTCTGTACTTCGGTATATTCCAACAGTACCTTGCGAATGAAAGGCCTTGTGAATTCAGCAGAGGATGATCCAATATAGGGTGAGTCTGAGGGTATCAAGATACCTGGAAGTGAAAGGCCTTGTGGATTCAAGGATAACCCAAAAGGTTGAGTTTCGATAGACAAGATACCTTGAGGTGAAAGGTCCCGTGGATTCAAAGGATGACCCAATAGAGGTTGAGGAATGGGGATCGTTGTACTTAGGTATGTCCCGAGACAGCTAAATGAATAAGGAAAGATGTCGGCACCGTGTCTATCGGGGTCCCTTCTTGGTGGAACATCAGGAGATGTCGGCATTGGTAAAGATGTCAGGGTTCCTCCATAGACTACCCAGAAGATGACGGTAAGCAGGTTGGTCGGAGTTCCTTCTTGACTGATACCCAGGGCGATGGTGGCGAATGCACGGTAAATGTTGTCAGTCAGTTGAATAGAGAAGTATGTCATTATTGGGTGAATACCCAGGTTGTGTGTGTAATATTCGGATACGAAGTTGTCTGGGTCGGCGTACTCAGGGTTGGTGTATTTGTCTAAGTCGGTATACTCAAGGTTCAGTATGGAATCGTCGGATTCCAAGATGTTTGGGTTGGTACACCCAAGGTTTGGTTGTGTTCGGGTGAAAGCCGGAACAGTGTGTGTAAGTCTAAATGGCTCCAGGTATGGTTATGATTTAGAGACTATAAGATAACTTTTGTGGGCTATGGCCAGTTAACAGAGTCTCAGGACTCGAAATGAAACATGATTGATGATTGAAATGATAACTTGGTAATATGAATACATTGCATAACTGAACCCCATAATTGGAAAGTAATGTGAGGTCGGGAACCTCAGTTAGGGTGATGTAACCCTAAGTGACCTTGGGTCACAGTTTATTATATATTGTTCTATTTAACTATAACATGCAAATTGAACTGTTTATTATATCATTATTGATGCATGTTATTATATTGAAAATAATTTAGATGGATTGTGGTTTTATTGGGCTTCATAGCTCACTGACGTTTTATGTCAGCAGATCTCGGAGCTGCTGACCAGTAAGTGAAAGGTTCAACTGGAGATTTTGGAATATTGCACAGATTGCACCCGGTGTGATAAAGGTGTCTACTTTTGTAAAACAAACTTAATGTAAATAAAACAGGTATTTAGTTTGGATGATGGCTATTGTGATGACAGGATTTTATTGCTTTTTGGAAGCATTTGATAAATGTTTTAAATTTCCCGTATTTTTGCAGGTAAAGTTTTCCGCTTGCGTGTTTATGACAAACAGGCGCGCATCTCGGGACATGATTCCCTAGGCGCGGGTTCGGGGCGTCACAAGTGTGGTTAATATTTACTAACCCTTGGGGGTCAACAATATAACTTTAATATAAAAAAGAAATACTAACTTTAAGGTTAAAAAATTTAAACCAAAGTTAGATATTTTTTCTTCTAAAAACCAAGGTTATAATGTTGAATCCCAAGGGTTAGTGAATCTTCACCACAATTAATAAGGGTTAAAAGAGACACATATTGGCCTGTGGGTACAATTGAACTCTGCTCGAGTTCAATCGCAATTGGCTATGATTCGATCTCCTTTTCTTGCCCTTGACACATGACAACCTTTAAAGGAGTGCTAACTCTACTCTCAATCAACCTCTATTCTCACCCTCCACCAACCATCTGTCCATTCTGTAATGATTAAAGCACTCTCTTACCCAAAAAACGGACAAATGGTTGGTAGAGGGTGAAGTATGGGTTGACAGAGGGAGGGCTAGAATTCATTTGTCCTTTATACCAAAGGAGCAGTGACTAGGGACTGCACATTCCCCTATGTAAGGGACTGTCGTGTCTACTTGTCCCTTTCCACCTTTTTTTTAACTATGGTTAAGCTTAAATACGTATTTACTTTGCTCTTTGTTCCACATAGGAGAATGCGGGGTCTATATCTGTTTCTCATGCGATGAACAATCCGTCAATTTCAATCTCAATTAGGGTTTCAATCACATTTGAAACATTTTAACAAACCCATCTCTATAAGAAGAATTTACTTTGTGTTTCTATTATCAATTCTTTAAAAGAAAAAAAAAATAGAACTATTTTTATCACAAATAATTGTTTAAAAGTAATTTTCTAAAGTGCAAACCAAATTATATTTTTGACTTCTTAATTTACAAGAGTAACTTTTCACATATGCAAACCAAACATAATTTATTTTCAGAATGCCTTTTGCAGACTTCTTTAGGACTTAGGAGTTGCTTCATCCGAAGTAATTCCTAAGAAGTTCTTCTCTTCTCGGAGAAGTTTAACCAAACAAAGCCCAAGAGTCTCACAAGTACACGAGTTTACACAAGTAAAGGTAATGATATGGTATGTTCACATGTTTTCTGCACTCTGATCATGTAAATATGCTATGAATTGTGATATTGATTATCTACATGTGTCATTATGTTGTTAACTAGACTTTATATCCACTGAGCGTTTTCGTTGCTTAGTCGAATTGTTGTTGTCGACTGGTTTGGATTTGGAGCGACCTGCTGAGCCTTGGGTCAAGGAGGAATGTGACTTCCTAGTTCCTTGAGGAGGGAGTTAGAGATTTGGACCGCTTTTTTTATTACTAGACCGTCAGGTACTCGTTTTTAATTGAAAGGTTGTAATAGATATTTGATATTTTGAAATGTGATTTTGCTTAGGTTTGGTACTCGGCATGGGGTCATTATGGATGATCTGAATGTGGGTAAAGTTGAATTGGTCACAAATAATACAGGATGGTTATTTCATTATAGTTGATAGTTTATTATCAATTTGTAGACTCTCATTTTAGTATTGCCCCTTATGCTATTAAGTTAAGGTTGTACAAGCAGTGTCACGAGCCCAAGGTCTCATTAGACCAAGGTGGGATTTTGGGGCGCAACACTTGCTCTTCTATTTATATGATGGATTATTTACCTATCAATAAAAAAAAGAATGGTTGTGATTAAAAAAGAGATTGATTCTTAAAGATTTCTAGGGTACTTTGAATCATAGTTACCAAACCGAGAAATGAAAGTGAGAAGCAGAATGTGGGGCTCAAAAAATCATTAGGAAATGGAAAGCGAGAAATAGATATAAGTGTCTCTTCCCATTATATTAGGATGACCAATCATACCTTAAATTTTATCTTACATGATATATTTGTGGAGAAGTAGGCGTCATTAAGCCTTAGGTTTCAATCCAACAATACTTGCTTCGTATCTATGTCATAGGCTTTAGACTCAAGTCTATTCCATTACTTCCTAGATACATATTTCCCTTTGAACGCTAAATGGGACTTAGTTGAAGCGAGCGGAAACGAGTCTAGGAAACGAGCTTCATAGGAAGCGGGCTTCCTACCTTGTACATAGCTTCCCTGCACCTATGCTTTGAATCAGAAACTCTGATTAAGCATCTTAAGAAAATAAATCACTTGACATTTGATTGAGACATTTATGGTATGCCATAAATATTTTTAGAGAGCTTACGTAATGAATGGAAGTCATAAGAAGAAACTGTACATAGAAGCATACAAACAGGAGAGGTAGAATATAATGAGACTTCCCAGCATAAGAGGAGCCCAAAATACAAATCTTCTTCTCAAAACAACAAGGGATAAACATAAATGCATGTGAAGAGTATATATTTTACCCTCTCAAGAGATTCCACTGGAACATCCATTGATTTCCTTTGAGTACTGGAATCAACAGATAGCAGTGTCACTTCCTCGCTAGCCAAATCAGTACGAACGAGCTCCAAATCGGATACATTGCCAACATCTTGTTCTGAAAAGCCATTGGTTGTAGTCAAAATATCGGTAGAGTCAATTAAACCAGATCTCGACAAGCATTCACGCGCTGCTTCCTGACCTTCTTGAGTTAGCATGTACCTGCACACATAGTTATCAAGTCAGAGTTCGGAAACTATTTGGCTAGGGAAAATTTAAGAAAAAATGGGCAATATTCGGGGAAATTTGAAAAAATGTCGGTCAAAAGATGAATAAATAATAAATAATTTTTTCAATCATGAAAACTTATAGAAAATATATTTCATATATTAGATACTTATTCGACGATTTTTCAAAAACTAAGAATAATCCGTGCTTAATTCGCAACTTTTTGAAAAATTCGCAATTTGTTCAAATTCACAATGAATTTGTGAATTAATCAATCAACAAAAAAGTAGCGACTTATTTAGGACTTTTTGAAAATTTGTTACTAATTACAATGCCTGCACAATAATAAAGTAGATAAAATCTCCATGCATAGAACACCAAGTTTGCTGGGTTCTCAACTTGAACAGTTGAACTGTAAGTGTAGTGCTCAAGACAGCGAACAGAATGCACAATGGCTACTCATTGACAGTCACCTAGGCAAGTCCAGAGATAACAATGCATTAAGATATAATGCAGTAGAACAAAATAATAGAACTGTCCCTCTTTCGGCCACCTCTATATTAATGAACAAATCTTTTTAATGTTAAAAGAAAGGGTATAGTCCACAAATAAATCCTACTTCAAATGAAATCTTGAGGAAGAAATTCCTCATATGCACAATAAGGAAGTAATTAACATACGCGTTAACCAAAGATAAGGTTCTTGATAGACTAGAATGGTGAAACAGGATTCGTGTTGCCAACACAAATAGTCGGGATAAGGCAGCAGAAAGAAGACAGTAATGCATTACATTTATGGCCTCCTTTTATAAAATCTGCTAAATATCAGTTGCAGCCTAATTAAGATGTATTTCACAAAATAATTTACGTAAGAATTCTGTCAACTGCATTCAAATGGTGTTAAGCTTCTAAAATCTTAATAGTTAATACACAAGTTTCTAGTAGTCAGATTTCGACCAACACCGACCATAATGTATTCAAAAAAGTGAGATATAGTTACTTAGAATATGACTTCAATTCAATTTAATGTCCAGTTATCATCACTCCTCTTTGCACATTACATGTTGGCAATTTCAAGTGTAAATGTGTAATTTGAAATTTTGTTCCATAAGAACTGAATAAGTTTTGTTAATGCCTTAATGTAAGTGTGCTTAAACTGTTAAAGGAATCCCCCATCCCCCACTAGGGGGCAGATCCAGGGCTCTAATCCTGTGAGACTCACGCAGGAGACAATCCCCGCTTGGAACAGGCTGGACAAGTCTAGAACCTCTTGATAATGCCCCACTAAGGGAGACCAAAAGGAAAAGAGGTGGGGGGGAATAAGTTCTCCCCAGTGGAGTAAGAGAAGACCATCAAAAAAACTACCAAACAAATGCAAACAATTCAAAGTTTTTTTCTTTTTTTTGATTAATTTAAACAGCATTAGAAACAAAAACAAACAAGGGGGTCAAGGTAGATAATAGAGATCTCATTGAAACTCCAATAAGACCTAAGTCAGTGTCCCCCGACCATAGCTCTCAGAAGGGCCAAGGGGGTCAAGAGAGTAGCTCTCAGGCAACGAATAAAAGACAATCAGGAAACTGGACTTCAGGGAGTCCAAGTCAGTTAGAGAATCTTGGGAAGTTCCTTGGTCTATCATTTGTGAGCCGTGAAAAGGAAGTTAGGGCGTTATTTCTGCGACTTACAAGGGAGTTGAAAGGTTAGAGAACTCCTGTCAAAATATGAAGTCAGGGAAGGGGGTTCGCTCAGCTATGGAGATGAGACGCTTGGAGTGCGGGATAAATTATGATAGACCTGGGTCACGGAATGTTCCGTCCAGGCCGAGTGCAGGAAAGGACCGAAACGTTTCTAAATGACAGATTTCTCCATTTTATCATAGAATGTTCGGGGATTGGGTTTACCCGAGAAGCGTGTGGCTGTTAAGCACCTAGTGAGATCCAGGAGGCCGGCAATTTTGTGTATTCAGGAGACTAAACTAGAAGTGACCCAAGACTTTATCATCCGAGACGTGTGGGATATTTCTATCCCTAACTGGTTTGCTATCCCATCGTTGGGAGCCTCGGGAGGGATCCTTTTGGTGTGGGACAAGGAGAAGCTGGAGGTAGTAGAGTCAGAATTAGAGGCTTATTCGATTTCCATATATTGCCGATGGGTGGGCGAAGAGTTTTCATGGGTTTTTCAGGGGTATACGGCCCCTCTAGTGGGTCAGGTGATGCAGTGTTCTGGGAAGAATTGGATGATGTTAGTGTCAGATGGGGCGCTCCTTGGTGTTTGGGTGGAGACTTCAACAGTATTCGGTTTTCAGAGGAGCATAAAGGCGGGTTTACGGTGCATGCTAAGATGAGAAGATTCGGGGCATTTATTGAGCATCATGAATTGATTGATTTTCCAATGAAGGGTAATTTGTACACGTGGGCTCACTCAGTAACTAGTAAATTAGCAACCCTATTGGATAGGTTTCTATGTTCCCCGACATGGGAGAGTCAGTTTCCAAACATCATTCAGTCATCCTTGCCTCGTCCCATATCAGACCACGTTCCATTATTGATGGAGACCGAGCATTTCCAAGGGGGTCCTACGTCGTTTAGGTTTGAGAACATGTGGCTTCAGGATGACAGGTTTAAGGGGGTTGTGGCGGAAGTTTGGAATTCTTGGGAGGGCCAGGGTCTAGCTAGTACAAGATTTGGGCTCAAACTTAAAACCTTCAAAGTCTGCCTTAAAGCCTGGAATAGAGAGGTTTTTGGTGACATCAAAGGTAGACTAGCTAGCCTGCTACAGGGCATTAGGAGTTGGACATAGCGGAAGATTCGAGACCTCTATCCGATGAGGAGAAATATTCTAGGGAGTTGATGAAGTTGGATTACTTACACACAGCCAGGTTAGAGGAGATCAGTTGGAAACAGAAGGGTAGGGTCCGGTGACTCAAGGAAGTTGATCGAAACACCAAATTCTTTCATCGAATGGTCAACTACCATCAGAAAAGTAACTTTATTTCTAGTCTCAAGGTGGATGGTGTGTGGAGGGAGGGCACAGAAGAGATAGCGGGTAGTGTGGTATCCTTTTACCATAATTTATATGAGGAAAAAGGAACACTAGCGCCCGAAGTTGGAAGGTTTACCATTTGAGTGTCTTCCAACTGAGCAGAGAGAGCTCTTGGAGGGAGGATTTGAGGAAGAGGAGGTCCTGGGGGCCATCCGAGATATGGCAGGGGACAAGGCTCTAGGCCCGGACGGATTCACTATCGCATTTTATCGATCGTGTTGGGATATTATTGGTGAGAACTTCCTAGCAGTGATGAAAGAATTGCATGAGCTCGGGCACTTTGATAGAGTGATCAACAATACCTTTGTTGTGTTGATCCCGAAACATAGAGGAGCAATGGATATCAAAGATTTCAGACCGATTAGCCTTGTAAGCAATGTGTACAAGATTCTATCCAAAGTTCTAGCAGGTCACCGGAAGAGAGTTATGGGACTCATTATCTCCCCTCAACAAGGAGCCTTTGTGGGTGGTTGTCAGATTCTTGATGGCATTCTAATAGCCAATGAATGCATCGATGACAGGATTAAAGGTAAGGATCCAGGTATCTTGTGCAAAGTAGATATGGAGAAAGCATACGATCATGTAAATTGGGAGTTTTTGGGTTATGTGATGAACAAAATGGGTTTCAGTCCCAAGTGATGTCATTGGATCCGATTGTGCATTTCATCTATGACTTTTTCCATTCTCATCAACCGAAGCCCGGCTGGCTACTTTCGAAGTTCTAGGGGGCTGAGACAGGGGAACCCCCTCTCCCCTTTTCTTTTCATCATGGTCTCAGAAGCTTTGAGTAGGATGTTGTCCCGTGCTAATAGAGTGCTTTTTGAAGGTTTTCTATAGGGAGAGAAAGATTGAAGATCTCACACCTTCAGTTTGCCGATGATACATTAATCTTCTGTAGAGCTTCCTGCCAAGATCTAGGATCCTGAAAGGTTTACTTCACTGTTTTGAAGTTGTTTCTAGGTTGCGGGTCAATATGTCCAAATCCGAGATTTTGGGGGATGGGGAGATCTCAAATATAGACATCCTAGCAGAAAGCCTTGGTTGCAAGGTTGGGTCCTTACCATCAGTTTATCTAGGGATGCCTCTCGGTGCTCAATTTAAACCAAAGGCATCGTGGGCCCCGGTTGTGGAGAAGTTTGCAAAGAAATTGTCAGGATGGCAGTAGTCTTTTTTGTCCAAATGAGGGAAGTTAACATTGATCCGCAGTACCCTAAGTAGCTTGCCAACCTAATTTATGTCTACTTTGGTCATTCCCCGTTCGGTTGTTCTGACTCTAAAACGTATGCAACGTGAGTTCCTGTGGCATGGAAAAGGTGGGCGGGCTAAGTATCATCTGGTTGGTTGGCACCATATCTGTCGTCCGAAGAGGGTTGGGGGCCTTAATTTGAAGCTGTTGTCTTTGGTTAACAATGCCCTTCTTGGGAAATAGATTTGAAGGTATAGGGAGGAAAGAGAGAGCCTATGGAGATCGATCATCACTGCCAAGTACAGGGAGGGTTCTTGTTGGGTTCCCAAGGAAGTGACGAGGCCCAATAGGGTGGGGATGTGGAAAGGGATCATGTCAACAGCTTTTCTAGTTGTCCCTTTTTTCGAGTTCAAAGTAGGTGATGGGTCGGAGGTCAGCTTCTGGAAGGATGTCTGGAATGGGTCCTCGAGGCTCCGGGATGATTACGCCTCTATATATCGGTTAGCTTCGAATAGAAAGGCAGCAGTCAGAGATTATATTGATAAAGACAGCGGGGGGGCCGCGTGGTGTCCTAATCTGAGAAAAAGGTTAAATGATTGGGAGATAACTAAGTTTGGTAGGCTTTTGGAGCGGCTGGGGTCCCTCCCTTCGATTTCATAGGGTCGGGATTGTAGAGTCTAGTCGCAGGACAACAAGGGTCGTTTTTCAATGAGATCTCTAGTTCAGCTACTGGAAGTTGGTCCTTCCGCCCCTTTTCCACATCGGGCTGTGTAGAATCCAGGTATTCCATATAAAGTATCTTTTTTCTATTGAATGTGGCTTTGAATAAGATTCTCACATGTGATCACTTGAAAAGTCGAGGGTGGAGGATGGCGAATCATTATTTTATGTGCCTCCAAGCGAAAGAGTCGGTAGATCACCTTCTCTTGCACTGCCCTCTAGCTTGGGAGATTTGGAGTTTCTTTCTCTCACGCATGGGCAGGGCCTGAGTCTTTCCCTCATCCTTTCTCAACTTCTTATCCTGTTGGGATTCGTTTAGTGGGGAAAGAGCAAGGTTGGTGTTGTGGAAGATCCTACTAGGTCCCATAGCTTGGTCTATTTGGAAAGAGAGGAATAAAAGAGTTTTCGAGAATTCTTCCTCCTCTCTTCCCCGTATTTGCGAGAGAACCAAGTCTTTGGTAGTGGAGTGGGTTTCAGCAGGGCAGGAAGGGGTGATCTTAGGCAGGATGTTTGCCTGATTTGTATTGTTGTGGTGTGTATCTAGTTTGGGGGTTAGCATTGTGGATTCTGATCTTCTTTTTGCACCTTGCATTGGTTCACGACCTCATGAATTATGCGACCCCTAATCCTCTGTACTTATGATGCTTTCTTATTTATATAATTGCTTGGTTTATCGATCCAAACAAAAAAAAAACAAAAAAGTGCAAATGAGAGTCTTACTTTGCTGGGCAACTCGATTTGACAACTAATCCTTTCGTTACCAATTTCTTCATGCAGCTCCATCCACTATACCAATCCCTGGGTGAACTCCCAAATTGCCCAGGTTTTCCTCTCCCCTTTTCTGACCTATGGATATAGAAACGCAGTTTCAAATCATCAATCTCACCCACCCGAACCATTCATGAGAATAAGGAAACAAAATTAATATACAATAGATTGCCGTACGCAATTGGCACCCGTGAAAGCCCACTCGCTTCAGCTGCGTCAACAAGCTCCTGTTTTCGCATAAATCCGCTACCATTTGCAGTCCCCCTGATATGGCAGAATTTCAATTTATCCTTGCACTGAAATTTGACTTTTAAAAAAAATATATTAAATAAAAAAAATTGGCATATACCTGTAAAGGGCAATCAGTAATGCATATGCCACAGAATTCTTTTGTGGTACATAGCGTTTGTTTCCTTTAGTTTTCTTCCCTGAAAAGTTGGAAACAATTAAAGAAGGAAAAAAATGATTACTGAATATTCTTCATAATTTGTCCACATTAAACAAAGCAGAAAGATGAATTAACAAAGCAGATACCCTTTTGAGTCAATTCTTCGGGTTCCGAAGAACCAAAACCAGTGTCAAAAAACCCTTTCATAAGCCTCAGAGTCCATTTTCCCACACCCCTAACAGAAATGCAAATCAAATTATACCAAGAAAGCAAATCAAGAAAGATTACTCAAAAGAATTTCGATCAAAATAGCTGGAAAGAAAATTCTTTTTGTGAGGCCCTAACACGTACTTCATCTCAGATAACTCTTTTAGGGTTTTGATGGGAGTTTTGGAGTTGCAGACATTGCAATAAGTTCTGTAAAGCATCGAGTCGATTCGCTCCGATAATCCTTTTGGTTCGGCCATTTCTTGCTTCTTTCTCCATATAAACGACGCAAGGTCCTCGTTTTCGGAACAGATAACTTGTCTCTGATTCTCCATTGGAAGAGAGAAGATATTTCAGCAGCTTAAATTTCTAGGGCTCACTCCAGTCCGCCATTTTCAAAGAATATATCTGGACTTAGGGCTTTATCGGCCATTTTCTTCAAGGACGAAAGGTTGCGGAAGTAGAAATTAGGGATTTTTGTTTTTCTTCATGACCAAAACCGCGCCAGATCTTTTCGTGCTCAGGATTTTCAAATTCTAACTTTACCAACTGCACAATTACGATACCATCGCAAATAGGGCAGTGATGCTAACTACCGTGTCCTTTACCCTTTGAACCCCTTTTAACTATAGTTAAGCTTATCTTACGTAAAAAAAAACAAAAGCTATGGTTAAGCTTAACTTAGTTAAGTTATGATATTTTTTTATTTTTCTAAAAATCATAGAAAATGTTTAATGGACGGGGCATTCCACGATGTAGCGGGATGCACGTTCGTCATTGGTCCACACCCACGCCCCCGCCCCCTTTTTGACACCCACTAGATGTGGTTAAGATTCACATTCCTAGGGTTCATCCATCCAACTTTAGTTTTTAGGAGTAAAAAATTTTAAATGTTTTAATTATAATTTAATAACATTTAACCATAGTTTGACAGTTATAAAAGACACAGGACAAGACGGTTGACTAGATAACAAAATGCAGGGTCAGCTAATCACTGCTCGAATAATAAAGAGGAGTGCTAGCCACAAACGCAGACTTTACAGGGCCTAAACTAGCATAGCATGGCCCCAACCCTCACAGGCCTAAACTAACTAGGCCGAATCCCCAACCTCAAGGCCAAGGCTAGGCCTAGTGAGGCCTGAGCTTGAAAAGAAGATAAAGAAAAACAAAGTGTTATTATATTTATCGAAAAAAATTTCTAAATCAACATCGGTGCATCCTTTCTTTAGTACATGTTGTTTGTATGGCCTTCTAATCTGGGAATAAGTTTGAATATATTAAGGAAAAAGAGAAAAATGCTTTCATTAATATCTTTGAAAATGAGAGATAGAGAATACACATTCATATGTGAACTTTAAATGTATAATTATATAGCTATTGTTGGGGTGGCTTGGAGTCCCTTAGGGCATGTTTAGCTATTTAGTAAGGGGCATTCTCATTCAAAATTCTTATGTTGGACATGCAATTCATTATTTTGCTTGCAATTGGTGTAAACATTATACACTTAATAGTTTATCTACAAGTCTAACCAAATGGGTTTATAGGAATCTATTATCAACAGTAGAACTTTTATTATGTATACTTAGATGTGGTAGCAGAGCATAATATACCATATTTCAAAGCTCTTATTGTACCCTTTTTTGGTATGCTTTTGTTGTGTTTTATGTTGAGAGAAGGTTTTCTTACAAGTAATGTTTGATCATAGAGAAAAAATTTCCTACACATATTAAGAAGAATCATTAATATCTAATTTATATATATAATGAGGGTCGGGTTGAGATTGTGAAATTTTTGCCCAAACCCGGACCTCATGTCAGTAAGCCTAGTTTTTTTTTAACCAACTTTATGGATGGAAGAAAGTCTTCGATTTTGTGGGCTTTTGAGGGTCAGGCAGATATCCTCACATGAGGGTCGAATTAACATACCTAGTTACTACGGCTTCAGCAAGTTAGAAAACAATTTGAAAGAAGAAGTTATGGCCTCAACTGGTTTGGAAGTTTGCATCTGGGCTATCATTTTTCAAAATAAAATGGCACTATAACAACATGCTTATTTATTAAGGGTGTTGCAACGCGCAGACCACTATTTATGGACTAAACATCAATACCCCATTAAATAAAAGTTATAAACCACAAAAGACAATAATTCCATCATCTTCCAACTTCTACCTCATCGAGAACTTCTCGAGTCTTAGCAGATGTAATCGCCGTAGTCCATTCAGTACAAGGTCGATGATCTCTTCAATTACAAAAAAGCCAGGAGTGCTGCTAAATGTGGCTATGTGAGCATAATAGGTTATACAATAAGCTTTGTTTGTTACTTTTCAAAGTTAGAGACAAGATGTGATTCAAAACGTTTATTCAAATGAAGCTTTCTTAGAGTTCTGAGAGATTTCCCCATTTCAATCTATCTTACTTCTTTCATGCAGTCCTAGTAGGCAAACTCTACTAATGACAAGTGATCATCCTAATTGCCTTGGAAATCTAGCATACATGCCCGTAGCATAACTTCAATAATCTAACTCATTTTCTCAGTTTTCTCATCGATCTAAGGATGGAAGACTGTGCTAAAATTCAATCGAGAACCCATAACTTGCTGAAAGCTTTTCCAGAATCTCGAAGTGAATCTTGGATCTCTATTTGAAACAATGCTAACTAGTATACCATACAAACGAACCATTTCCTTGATGTATAAGCCTATTAGCTAATTCAAATTGAATGTAATGCGATATGGAAGAAAGTGAGTTGACTTGGTCAATCGGTCAACTACAACCTATATTCATCAAAATTCCTTGTTGTCCTTGGCAAACATACTACAAAATTCATTTAGATGTTTTCTCACTTCTATTCTAGAATAGGGAGTGGTTGAAGGAGTCTTGCTGGTCTTTGGTGTTTGGCCTTGAAAAATCTGGTGAACCTTAAAACAATGTTTGAGTTGAGAACTTACAAACCCAAGAGGGTGGCTAGGTCTCCCTGCAAGTCTATTAACCATTTTTAATTTATGCAATCAAATTATTAACTATGGAAGGGAAAATATAAACTTAAAGTGCTGAAATAGAGAAAACAAGCAAACCATAACACAAAGTTTTTTACGCATGGAAATCCTTCTGGGAAAAACCACGGGACCTAGTCCAGCAAAGAGATATCACTAAGAGTAAGAGCAAACAAATACTTACAAGACTCGAACTGTACTCCACCAGACTCGACACATTGATCCTTAGTACTCAGTCCTCCACGCCTCGATAAGCAATCACAAACCCGCAAGTCTCGCAATCTATCATAATAGCTTGTGCTCCTCCTAGATCTCTACAACAACCATGATCTTCAACGTATTGATCTCCTTTGTAAAAGCCCCAAATAACACTAACCAATGTTCTTAACAGAACGGGTTAATGGTTGATTAAACAAATGCTAGTTGTATCCCAATCAAGGGAATAAACAAGCAAAAAAGAATATAT
Source organism: Tetracentron sinense (assembly GCA_015143295.1). NCBI lineage: Eukaryota > Viridiplantae > Streptophyta > Magnoliopsida > Trochodendrales > Trochodendraceae > Tetracentron > Tetracentron sinense. The sequence goes on along the minus strand of CM026563.1, from coordinate 25,775,755 downwards.
CTATGTCTTACAAACTCTAGGGTGGAAGAGGAGAGGAGAATGAGTTTGTAAAACCCTAATTATCTTAATAAAGCTCTCTCTAAACTCTCTTAGGGTTGAATGAGAATCAACCCCTCACTTATATAGGCAATATCAAAGTTGGAAACAAAGTACAACACTGAAATCGTGCAATCCAGTTGACAAGAATCAAAACCGGTCGACCACCTATCAAGTGTTTTTTTAAATAACTATTCCCGTAGCCAATTTTACCAAACCAGTCAACTGGATTTCAAAGTGGGTCGACCGAATTTTCAACTTCGAATTTGGTCCTACTTTCTTCACAAAAGTTTTAGATCTTTTCGAGATCTTCGATTTGATATATTATAGACCAAAATCAGAGCTACAGTCAAGAAGTTATGTCTCTTACATCGAACCTTGGTTTCTATGACCCTCTAACACCTCTCAAGGCTACGTATCTAGTCACCTAAGGTTCAAATAATTTATTCAAAGTCAATATTGTTGCCCAAGTATTAACCCTAGAGAGGGGGTGAATAGGGTCTTAGAAAATTAAAATTCTACTTTGTTTCTTTGTACGGAATTTAATTTATCAAAGAACTAGCAACTAACAATACTAAGTAATGCAAATCAGAAAATTAAATGTAAGAGTTAGAGAAGACAAACACAACGATCTTGTTCATGAGGTTCGACAATCCCGCCTACATTCCCGCCTCAAGCTACCCACGAGAGGATTCACCACGATTTGATTATCACACAGACTTCTTCCAGGTGAAGTCCAAACTTTTTAAAATTCTTTTCCTGGTAAGAATTACACCTGTACAATCATTTTCCAGGTAGGATTAGACTTGACTTTGCAAGCGAACACCTTCTCTTGACTTTTCCTGAAACTTCCCGCTTCAACGCAAGAATCCATCGATTCTTGACTTTCTTAATACAAGAAGTATGAGGAGCTTACAATCTTGAGAAATGCTCCTTAAATGAGCTGGATAAGATCTCTTTGGAGCTCTAATAAAATCACCCCATAGTTGGAGTTGAATAGCTCAAGAACAGAGGATTGAGGATTTTTGGATTTTTCACTAAGGACGTGAGAATTTTAGCTTCTTGTGAATGATAATTGTTTATAGATTGATCAATCGTTGCTTTTTCTTTCATACAAGATCTCATTTTATAGCTCATTAAAATTTATGGCCGTTGGTGAGGTAATTAATGCAAACTACCTGGTTAAAAATAGCCGTAAAAGAGCATTTATTGTGCAACTTGAGTCATCTAGTCGACTGGATGAGTCATCTAGTCAGTTGAATGATCACAGTGGCCAGAATGAATCCTAACCTCCATCTAGTCGACTAGATGACCCCATCTAGTCGACTAGATGGTGAAATTTTTGCAAAGAATCCATTTTTTGAGACCTTAAAGATGAAATTTGATTCCAAACTCTTTTACCTTATCTTTATCGAGATAATTACAAACATTTTAGGTCTTTAATATGATTTTCAATTTGGTCTTAATGTACCTATGGTTATTATAAGTTTGTGAGTTTTTCAACACCAACTTATGAGGACTTTTTATATTAATCCTAAGCACTCTCAAAAACTAAAAAATAAACTTTAAAACCTTCTTGAGAGGCTTCAAACTTAGTTCTTGAATCTTCAATGATAGTTCAAATCTTGAGATCTTCCAAGACTTGTTCTTCATCTTTTATGGATTTTGGCATAAATTTCCTCTTGATCGTCTAGTATGTTTGAAGCTTCTTGACTTTGATGGTTATGTGCTTTTCAACAATTTGACTTTAATGCTTCTTTTAGCAACTTGGATGGTGATACCATGTCATTTAAGTTGAATGGTTGACTAATGCTCTTGTACATTGTTTTTCAAAAACACTTTAAAGTAGACATTAGTAGTACAAAAGTCATTTCATTATTTAAGTTATCATCAAAATTAATAAGGAAACCTAAGGTTGTAACCTTTAGGCTAACAAATATCACAAAAAATTACCAATTTTAAGTATAATTAATATCAAGGCAAGTACAATACAATCAAGAACTTACAAATAATATAGGGACTATAGAGCGGAAAACAAAATATAGCAATATAAAACACAAATGCTCTCTCAAATTGATCTTCTCCCCTTGAGATCAAGGACAACACTAAAAGAAAGGGCAACTAAAGCTATAAGGGGTCATGCCAACTAAATAAAACCACGTAATAATAATACTAAAAAATATCATGTGTCACACAAACATGCATCATATATTGCCCAAGTATTGGACCTTAGAGGGGGGTGAATAGGGTTTTGGCAAATTTAAATTTATCATTATCCCTTTTTACGAAATTAAAATTAAAATAATTAAGAGGGAATGAAATCTAGCAATCCTATAATCAATGCAATAATAAAAGTAAAGGTGAAAGAAAGAAAGCAAACTCAGGGATGTGTTCTCGAGGTTCGGCCTTTTCCCGCCTACGTCCCCGCCTCAAGTAACCCACTTGAGGATTCTTCACGATTCACTAATCGCAAGATTTTCATTCGGGTGAAGATCAAACATTTACAATTGTAAGAGAGTCCTCTCTCTTGACTTCAACAAAGTTTCCCGGTTTCAAGGACAAAAATCCACCGATTCTTGATTTTCAAATACACTTAATGTATTGAAGATTTACAATCAATAAATGCTCCTTAATACGAGCTAAATGATCACTAGATGCTCTTTGAAAATCTCCCAAAGTTTGGAGTTGAATAGCTCAAGAAAACTAATTTGGGGATTTAAGGTTTTTTCACAAAGGATTTGGATACCTGGACTTGGAGTTAATGATTAGGGTTATTGCTTTGATCAACAGTTGTTTTTCAATTATAAATGAACTCAATTTATGACTCAATGAATTTTATGGCCGTTGGAGGTGCATTCAATGCGAAATGGTCATTGAAAACTAGCCGTTGCGAAGCATTTAATGCTTCCTGCGACAAAATTAGTCGACTGATTTTGTGACCTATCACAAATCAGTCGCCTGGTTTTCAACTAGACCAAAATAGAATGTGCAAAGCAAAATTAGGCGACTGATTTTGTGATCGTTCACAAATCAGTTATCTGGTTTTGGCTTAGGCCAATTCCAGTAACTCATGCACAGAATTAGGTGACTGATTTTGATCACCATTAGGAATCAGTAGACCGATTTTCTGAATTTTCTTAGAAAATCTGTCATATTCAACCTTGATTTTATGAATGCTTTGATAGATCATTGGACATTACTTTAACAAGGTTTTACCTATTCATATTCATATTTTAGTTCCTTAGAATGATATCCAATTAGGTCTTAAGGTACTGATCGGTGCTAATTGTTACACATTTATGCACCTTAAACTTCAGTTGTTAATCCTTTTGAACTCATTTATCCATTACGATACTTCACTTGGGTGTTTTTATGTTTTTCAGGTTCATGAGAGGAAAAAAAGACAAAAATGATCATTTACCAGCTTTAAAATCTCTTGGGAATCGCTACCGAGCAAAGATCCGATCTAAAGAGAAGTTGGAAATGCAAAACGACCCTTGTTCGGTGTTCGGGGCATAACTCCTTAATTGTAGCTCCGATTTAAGCCCATAATATATCAAAACTACCAGCTCGAAAAGCTCTACAACTTCCATCAAGGAAGTTTGTACAAATTCTGTAACCACCGATCAATCGGAGCCATTTTGGCCGATCGATGGGCGGACGCCGTTTTGAGAGTTTTGTAACCACCAATCGATCGGCGCCTCTTGGCCGATCGATCGGCGGACGCCGTTTTGGTGATGTTAGAAAGTGCGAAAAAGGGATTTTTGAGCTTGTTTTAGATGTTTCTAAAGCGACAATTCATGGGGATTCTCTCTCTATAAAAAGAAAAGCATCCTTCCATGCAAAAGGTTCTGAATTTTAAGATTTGAAAGAGAGAAAGCTCTGGAGATCTGTGGAGGTTGGAGGATGGATCACTCGTGTTTTTCGTGTTCTTCATCGAAAGCGGTGTTCCTTACTCTCGCTATGAATTAATTCACTTTTTTAGGGTTTAGATGAAACCCTAGCCAAGTAACTGTGTCTCTTTGTACTTTGTTTTAGTTTATTCAATTGTGAACAATGATGGCATAATAAGAGGGTTATTCGTAACCAGAGTTTATTGATTATATTCGATTTCAGTGTGATTCTATCCTTGTCTTAGGTTTTATTATATTGAAATTAAAATTATCCATCTTGATTTTCTATGATTATTAATGTGGATTTTATGTAATGGTTTTTACTGTCGAGGAATTAAATCATAGGATATTTTATGCTAAGGGAAGACGAGTGATTTCACTTTCTTAGTTTAGTGTATATCACTCGTGCTAACCGAAGATAGGATATGTTTAGGGTCTAATCCCTTCAATCATTCTAGATGAATGAGTGGAGTCTTGTAGTCACTCTCATCCCTATTGTTTACATTGTGATGAACTTGAATAAATGCATTAGGGACCAGTTATGAAGCTAGTGGGGGATTCGAACACCCTAGATCTTCTCTCACTGATATTTCATCAAAAAAACTCTTAGTTTAATTAGTTTAAATAGAATCTGTTAGTTTAATTTTCACTCTTAGGTTAAAAATCAATCAATCATTCGTGTTACCTATTGACTTAGAAATAATCTTGAGAAAAAGGCAACGAAACCAGCGCAGTCCTCTGTGGTTCGACACCCCATACTAGTCACTATTCTACGGAATTGTAGCTACAACGAGGTTTATTTAATTGAACGATCAATTTTTGGCGCCGTTGCCAGGGATTACTGGAACGGTTTAGTTGCTTAAATCAAAAGACTAAAATTGAGTCATTTTATTCAAATAATAATAATAATAATTAAAAAAAATCTTTTACTAATCTCTAAAATTTTGTGTTGCAGGTACCAATTGCTTGGATTGAAAACAGTGCTTGTTTAAAATTTTAACAGGAAAGCTGCTGTTTTGTAAAACCAAAAGCTACCCAACTGTTCATTTGCCGAAAGCACTGTAAGTATTCTCTCATTTGGAGTGAATTATTTTGCAAATGGTGTCTGTCGAACATAGAGCCTGTAGGGTGTATGCACGGTAAACGGTCTTGTAAACCAAAGTTAATCTCTATCGATTCAGAGTTAGAGCATACTGCTAGGCTTCTCAAGGCTTCGGCCCGATTTTACTCAAACCTAGAGATTACTCATTTATCTGAAATGGCTGAAAATCAAGACCCAACCAAGTCTTTAAAGGAATACTTTGTTCCGTCATCATACTTTTCTCCTTCATGCATCCGGTTGTACTACGGCAGCCCATTATGAGATTAAGTCCAGCACAATTCAGATGCTCCCATCCTACCACGGACTTAGTAATGAAGACCCCTATAAGCATTTGGATGATTTTAAAGAAATTTGCACTACCTTTAAGCTGCAGAATTTTACAGATGATGCTCTCAAGTTGCGCCTCTTCCCATTCTCCCTGAAGGACAAAGCCAAACATTGACTTAACTCTCTTGAGGCCGACACTATCCACACATGGACACAGCTCCATCAGGAATTCTTAAATAAATTTTTTCCCATTGACAAAACCAATCAAATAAGGCGAACCATCATGAGTTTTTCTCAAATTGATGGTGAACTTTTTCATGAGTCATGAGAGAGATTCAAGGATCTCCTCAGAAAATGTCCCCACCATCAGATTCTTAAATGGTAACTTGTCCAGTCATTCTATGATGGTTTATCTCAATTCAACCACCAGATGGTTGATTTCTCATGTGAGAGGACATTTATGACAAAGAGCGAGGTACAAGCATGAGAATTTTTCAAAAATTTGAATGAAAACACCTTACACCATGCCTCCTCCAATCGTTCTGAGAGACAAAATTTCACTCCAAATCAAAAGCGAGACATCTATGAAGTGGGCACTTTTAATGATGTCTCTTCTAAAATGGATGAGTTGTCTCGAAAATTAGACCAACTAATGGCTGTAGGGCATTCTTTCTACACACCCTCTCAACCAACTCCCAATCAGAGAGAGGTGTGCCCTATCTGTTCTAGCCCTACACATTATGTGCATGAGTGTCCTGCTGCAAAGCAATTTCTAGAATTTGTTCAAGAGCATGTTAATGTTGCCTACACTCGCCCGGACAATGATCCCTACTCTAATACATACAACCCAGGGTGGAGAAATCATCCAAATTTCTCATGGCAGCCCTAAGCTCAAGGGAACACTTCTCCCCAAGCTCAAGGAAATTCCTTCTCCCAACCTCAAGGGCCGAATGTTCGACCCTTTCAAAATTAGCCCAACTACCATCCTCCCCAACAACAATTCCAATACTCTACTCCTCCCCCTCAAAGGAACTCATCTTTCGATGAGGAAGTGTTGAATGCTTTAAAAGGGTTAGAGGCCAACACTCAACTGTTGCACTCTCATTCCCAATCTATCCAAAGGCTTGAGTCCCAAGTGGGACAATTAACTAATGCTATGTACAAGAGAGAGGAAGGGAAGCTCCCAAGCCAACCAGTGACCAACCCTAGGGGTGTAAACCTGGTTGATGATGCTCAACACAATAAAACTCATTGTGAGCACATTCTTGTCATTACCACCCTAAGGAGTGGAAAGGTAGTTGATAACCAGGTTAGGGAGAAGAAGGGTGAAGAAGAAGAGGTCATGGTAGAGCCACCAAAATCCAAAGGAGAGGGGGTGAGTGTCTTTGAGAAGGACCAAGGTCTTTCCCCTTCTTTATCTATTCCTATTCCCCTGGCATCTTATATGCCTAAAGGTCCTTACCTTCAGTGCTTAAAAGACCTCTCCCCTTTTGGAAAAAAGAGAGCCAAAGTTGATGATATGATGAAAGTTTTTAAGCAAGTCAAAATCAACCTCCCACTCATAGAGGCTATCCAACAAATTCTGGCTTATGCCAAGTTCCTTAAGGACCTATGCACTCAAAAGCATAAATCTCAGACTCATGTGTCCAAGAAGGTCGTTCTCACAGAGCAAGTGAGCTCCATTATCAAACACAACACTCCTCCAAAATTCAAAGATCCTGGTGCTCCTACCATTTCATGTATTATTGGAGATCACTCCATTAATCGAGTACTCCTGGATTTAGGAGCAAGTGTTAATCTGTTACCCTTCTCGGTGTATAAGCAACTAGGCTTAGGAGAGCTTCAACCTACATCCGTCATGTTGCAATTGGCAGATAAATGTATGAAAAAGTCTCGCGGGGTGATTGAAGATGTTCTTATCAAAGTTGACAAATTTTACTTTCCAGTCGACTTTCTTGTCTTTGACATGGAACCCGTGCCTAATTCAAAAAGCCAAATTCCAGTCGTCCTTTCTTAACCACAGTCAATGCGTGTATAAATTGTACGACCGGGGTAATGGATGTACCATTTGGTAACATGAAAGTTCGGTTGAACATTTTCACCACACCCGAACAACAACAAAAGGGAGAGGAGTGTTTTATGGTGAATGTTAGTGATGAAATAATTGAGGAGACCCCTCCTTATGCCTTAACTGAGAATGTCTTAGAGGCATCACTCACTCATCTCAAGCTCCCGGACCCCAATGAAGAAAAGCTCAAAGAGGATAGCAATTATTTGTTACCTTTCATCAATCTCAAGGGCTTTCAGTTTGAGAAGCATAAAGTGAGAATTACATGTCCATGCTTATTCAACCATTTTTCCGCTAAGCGTAAGTCTTGCAAGTTATATTATACTCCTGTAACCTTTCAAAGGTTTATGGTTTCCAAATTTTTTGACATGGATAGGCGTGTACTCAAAGCCAAAGCCTAACTTCACCAACCCTATGTTGAGTGCATTAAGAATGGGAAAATGTTCGAATTCATTGAGTGGTTGGACCTCGTCTAGGTAGACGGTTGAGAGTTGTACTGCGTCCGGCTGAAGACAATAAACTTAGCGCTTGTTGGGAGGCAACCCAACCCAATGTTTTTGTAGACTTACTTGAGTCTAAGTTTGGGGTGGTTCTCCACCCCCGACAGTTTTTCGGTTTCAAAAAAAAAAACAAAAAACAAAATAAAATAAAATAAAATAAAATGGTTCGATATGCTTCATCCTAGGTTGAGTCCTGTGTTGCTCTATCTTAGGCTCTTTGGATTCTTGATCTTTCTCGATGTATTTGCTTCATAATATTTATCTCTTGACATTTGTGGTTTCTCTCTGTGTGTACTTTCTTTCTCACTAACCCTGCAAGATACAGTTTTAATGAAGTTTGGGGTGATCTCTGCTTGATAAATCTTTTATCTTCTTCCTCCTTCTTCATCTTTGATGCATGGATTGCCCTCACCTGTCAGGATTATTGTTCTCCCTTACTTGTGCTTTAATTCTTTTTACATTGAGGACAATGTAATCTTTAAGTTTGGGGTTGTGAAATTACTGTCATTATTTGCTGACTAGGCATCCATGCAAGAGGGTAAGGCGTGCAAACAAATGAAATTGTAAAATTGATCTATTTCTGAATCTAAATTGTGATACATATGTTATAATTCACTAATTATTGATTGGCTTAATTTGAGAACACATGATCCCAAATAGATATAATTCTTACTATTGATTGAACTTTGCATGCTGAAAATTTATGAAGTCATGAGTCACCTTGAGAAAGTGCACGAGCACTCTACCATATTGTCTTGTGGGGTTTGAAACTGAATCAATCAATTGATGTTTTTGAAACCCTTGAAGAAGTTAGGTGACCTATAAATTGAAAATTTTTTAAGGACACAAATGGTTACCTGACTAGGTTTGCACATAGTAACCGGGCCTCCTGCCTCACTAAGCAGAGAGTGTTTGCGTCAAACCGTGTGAACTCTGGACAGGATAAAAAATCACAGAAAAGTTGTACCACCACTAATATTATTCAATCTTTGAACTGAACTTCTACCTAGTAACCGGGCCTCTTGCCTAGTTAAGCAGAGAGTGTTCGCGTCAAACAGTGGAGGTTTGGAACAAACATTTATCAAGAGTGACTAGTCTGAGTTCGGAGCCTATTTGACTCAAGTTAATAAGCCCTAGGGGTGTCTTAACACCTGGTGCCCTAAGACCGTCTGGTTTGAGAGTCACTGGCCTAACACTTGCTACACGAGTTGTCTAGAAAGCTTAATGAACTTAGACTCTGCACAGTCCACTCATATTAACAAAAAAGTGTTAAGAAAAAGCCTTGGGTCGGTGATTAAATTGATGGGAAACCTGATAACCAAATGGGTGATAGAACATCTGTTGAAAGAAAATGTTGAGATCACATATTCAATTGATAGTCACACCACACATCAAATGAGACAAATGACCAATCTTTAAATAAGCATAAATGTTCAGAATTGTGTAAGGTTATGTGAAATTGAGAATGTGGAGAGTCAAGAATAAAGCTGGTTAATAATGAGAGAATTATGCTATGTGTATCATGAGTTTTTTACTAGTGCATGTCATACTTGAGCATAGGTGCAGAGTTGCTGGAAAATACTGATGTTTGTGGGTATCATCACTGGTAAACCCTCACGAGACTTCACTCTTCCACTAGGGCCACTTAGGGGTTTAAAAGACTTGTTGCATATGCCAAATGCAACCGGGGATCCCACGAAAGGGGATGTAGTTTAGCATAGCTTATTTTTATTTCTATTGCTCGAGGACTAGCAATATGTAAGTTTTGGGTTGTGATCGGTGCTAATTGTTACACATTTATGCACCTTAAACTTCAGTTGTTAATCCCTTTGAGTTCATTTATCCATTACGATACTTCACTTGGGTGTATTTATTTTTTTCAGGTTCATGCAAGGAAAAGAAGACAAAAATGATTATTTACAAGCTTTGAAGTCTCTTGGGAATCGCTACCGAGCAAAGATCCGATCTAAAGAAAAGTTGGAAATGCAAAACGACTCTTGTTCGGTGTTTGGGGCATAACTCCTTAACCGTAGCTCCGATTAAGGCCCATAATATATCAAAATGACCGGCTCAAAAATCTCTACAACTTCTGTCAAGGAAGTTTATACAAATTCTGTAATCACTGATCGATCGGAGCCATTTTAGCTGATCAATCGGCGGACGCCGTTTTGGGAGTTCTGTAACCACCGATTGATCGGCACCTCTTGGCCAATCGATTGGCGGACGCTGTTTTGGTGATGTTAGAATGTGCGAAAAAGAGATTTTTGAGCTTGTTTTGGATGTTTCTAAAGCTACAATTCATGGGGATTCTCTCTCTATAAAAAAAAAAGCATCCTTCCATGCAAAATGTTCTGAATTTTGAGATTTGAAAGAGACAAAGCTCTGGAGATCTGTGGAGGTTGGAGGATGGATTGCTCGTGTTTTTTGTGTTCTTCATCGAAAATGGTGTTCCTTACTCTCGCTATGAACTAATTCATTTTTCTAGGGTTTAGATGAAACCCTAGCCAAGTAACTGTGTCTCTTTGTACTTTGTTTTAGTTTATTCAATTGTGAACAATAATTGCATAATAAGAAGGTTATTCGTAACCAGAGTTTATTGATTATATTCGATTTCAGTGTGATTCTATCATTGTCTTAGGTTTTATTATATTGAAATTAAAATCATCCATCTTGATTTTCTGTGATTATTAATGTGGATTTTATGCAATGGTTTTTACTATCGAGGAATTAAATCATATGATATTTTATGCTAAGGGAAGACGAGTGATTTCACAACCTTAGTTTAGTGTGTATCACTCGTGCTAATCGAAGATAGGATATGCCTAGGGTCTAATCCCTTCAAACATTCTAGATGGATGAGTGGAGTCTTGTAGTCACTCTCATCCCTATTGTTTATATTGTGATGGATTTGAATTAATGCATTAGGGACCAGTTTTGAAGCTAGTGGTGGATTCAAACACCCTATATCTTCTCTCACTGATATTTCATCAAAAAACTCTTAGTTTAATTAGTTAAAATAGAATCTGTTAGTTTAATTTTCACTCTTAGGTTAAAAATCAATCATTCGTGTTACCCATTGACTTAGAAATAATCTTGAGAAAAAGGTAACGAAACCAGCGCAGTCCTCTGTGGTTCGACATCCCATACTAGTCATTATTCTACGGAATTGTAGCTACTACGAGGTTTATTTAATTGAACGATCAGGTGCCTAAGGTCAAATTAGATATTTGAGCATCCAACTTTCAAACCTTGAGGACTTTTTACATAAGCCCTAAGCACTCTCAAAAGACAAAAATAAAACTTTAAAACCTTCTTCAGAGTCTTCTATCTTGATCTTAAATCTTCTATGTAGGATTCATCTTTAGGATCTTTCAAGATTGCTTCTTATTGAAATTTCGATCTTCAACTTGATTTTAGAGATCTTTGAAACTTGAATGTTGATCAACCACTTTCTTGATTGAGTATTTTAACTTTGACTTAGATGACATGCTTTGTATACCTTGACTTTGACTTGGTTGTAGTTTTTTTTTTCAACTTTGATGTCAGTTCTTTGATTTTTGACTTGAATAGTTTGCTAATACTCTGAAATTCATTTAAACTTAAAAAGGACATTAGTAACACAAATATCATTTCATTATTTGTGTTATTATCAAAATTATTAAGGGTATACAAGGTTGTAACATTTAAGCTAACATCACAAACATTTCAAACAGTAGTAATTTAAAATTACAAATCCAATGAAGAACATGATTAGTTAGTTTGATTGGGGATACACATCTAACTAAATCTCAATGAATGCTAAAGCATAGTCAATTCACTCAGTCAAATTTAGTGAACAATTCAAAAGTGAAACTTTGTGTGTAGTGTTAGTCTATATAGATACTAAATCAAGGTTTCTTTCACTTTCCAAGGATAGGACATTAACTACTAAGGAGACTCCTAGAGACTCAAATCTAAGAAGTTAAACCTAGTTAGATCCAAATATGCTAATTTTTTACATTTTGATGCACCTTTATTCATTTTTATTTGACTCAATAATCATCTTTTACTTTTGGTCAAATATATACCACCAAATGTTGTAAGATTGTTTTTTTATGTTCTTTATCTGAACATATATTTTCATGCAATGATGACTTTCACACTATCAAAGTAGGTAGCTCTTATTTATTGGTAGTAGGGGCTTTCACTCTAGCAACTTAGAAAGATATGTAACTTGTTGACATAGGTAGCCATTACTACCGTTTGCACCCAATAGTAGCTTTCGTACTAGGGTAGTAGGTAGCCATTTTCATTGCAACGATTTATGCTAATAGAGGATATACAAAATGTAGAGCCCCGAACTTTTGACATTTATGCATGACCCTTCGTAGCCATTTTTCCTTTAAAGTGATGCAATTAATAAATAAGGAAGAAATTGAAAATTTCGAAATGTCAGAAATGTTCGTTTTTGAAGTACGAACCCAACGCAAGTTGAATCGTCAAAATCGGACGAACGAGTCAAAAGTTATGGCCAAAACAGTTTGGACCTGCAGACCACCGATCGCTCGGTCCATGGAGCGATCGATCGGTCCAAAACCGATCGCTCGGAGGCTATCGACTGGTCAAGATTTTTGTATGGGGAAATTTTCCAGAGAGTGAGATTTTAACCGATCGCTCGGTTATGAAACCGATCGATCGGTAGGCAACCGATCGATCGGTCATTAACACCGATCGCTCGGTCCTCGCGTTTTACAGAATTTTCACTAAGGGCATTTTCGGCATTCGGGTGTTATACCCTTTCTTATATAGGATTGCCCGAGCCTTTAGGGCTCATTCTCAACACTTAGAAGATTTGGGAGATTAGAAGAGAGGAGAAAGGGTTCCTAAATCTAGGGTTTCCATTTTGAAGAGGAATCAAAGGGGTTTGAGACCCTAGATCATCCTCAAGCACGTTTTCCTTCAAGATCTCGGCTCAAGCTCGGGTGGAGCTTGTGTTCTAAGCTAGGGCAGCAACTCACGGTCGTTTGGAAGAGGGGTTTCTTCCTCATCTCTTCAAGGTCGGTGCTTTTTACTACCCTCCTAGTTATAGCCTCTCATTTCCTTTTTTCTTCTTGTTTTCCTTCATATATATATATATATATTATGAGATGGGTGGTATGTATGGTAAATGGAGATGGATGTTGGCGAATGGATGCCGTGTGAATGATGAAATGAATGAATGGGGAAGGGCATTGTACTAATAATAAACATACAAGTGTGATGTGAGTATAACCCACCTAGAAAAGCATGTTGTAGGGTTAATAAATAATGAACACACCATGTTTGATGAAATGCCAAGATGAATGAAATGAATAAGAAATTAAGAAAATTCATGTTTAAGGTTTATGGAAATTTGCTAGAGTTATGATAGTGTGCCTTCTTGTTTTCCCTAAATTACACAAATATTGAATTGCTCAATTGATTGATGTCTATGGATTGTTATGTATTATTAACTCTCCAAATGTCACATTTAAATTTAAATGCAAGTATGTACACGCTTCCACGAGCACGCATGCATGACATGATTTACCGAGGTTTTCAAGAATGAGATTTAGAGGTGGGGCATATCCTACGATATGTTTTACCTCGCTTTTGGCAAGGATAAGACAAGCATAAGCATTCTAGGAAGAAGGGTCTCCCTTCCCTCACAAGTAGTTTACTTTTCCAAGCAAGCATGACAAGACATGGCATGACAAGCATAAGCATTCTAGGAAGAAGGGTCTCCCTTCCCTCACAAGTAGTTTACTTTTCCAAGCAAGCATGACAAGACATGGCATGACATGCATGATACGATAAGATAAGACAAACATGACAAGTTTTCAAGCAAGGAAATGGTATTTTCAGTCAAGTCAAGTGCACGGTGTTTTCAAGGGTTTTATCGGCTTTTATGAATTCAAGCATGATTATATACTCCTTTACTTCATTGTCATGATATGAATTATTCCTGCTTTATAGGCTTGAATTGTCTCCTGCTTTATATATGCTACCTGTATGCTATGACTGTTGGTTAGTGCTTAGTACCCGCTGAGTATTCCATGCTCAGCCGTACTTCTTATGTTGGCAGGTTCTGAGGGAGCTGCTGCTCCATTTGATGTCTGTGCTCCTAGCCCTTGGGTGGAGGAGGAGTACGTCGAGGAACCTTTGGAGGAACTTCCCGTAGAGGGTTATCAGTAGGTGGTGTTAGATTCTAAGTGGTTTAGCTGTGGGTGAGCATGAGTGATTATATCCATGTATTTTGGCGGGCATGTCCGCACTTTCTTTGTTTTGTTTTCTTTTGTATTAAACTTGGACCATGTGTATATACTTAGAGGTTTGTTAGACTTCCGCTGTGTTTTATAGTTATGCTTCCGCTGTTATCCTCTATTGTATATGTTCTGTGAGTTTTGCAGGTTGGTTCGTCAAGCAAGTCATGTAAGTCATGATTAAGTCGTCCAAGATTCACTCTAACTCCTAGGGTGGGTTCTGGGTCGCGACACAAAATAAGGATAAGTAACAATATGGGCATTCTAGATTGGTCATCCTAGGTCATACTTTGAGATAAGTCATAGAACTACAGATTGAGAGATAGACCTCTCAACAAAATCTGTCAGAGTACATGTGAAATTGCAAAGCATACACACATGAATAAGTCTCTAACTGTGCAAGATAAAACTAGACTAAAACCAAAAGACTATGAAGGTGATATATCCTCAATCATTAACAAACTTATGTTCAACCATGGACAAATATAGAAATAAAGATCACATAAAGAATACAGATCATGCAAGTAAAAAAAGGGCAACATAATAAAAATATTTTTGGATTGTATAGTTTTTCAATGATTTAAAAATTTTCAAAATAAATAAAACAGAAAAATATACCAAAACAAATAACAACTAGCAAAAAAATAAAACTACTAGTATACACAAAAAGCATAGCATTAGGATATGATAGAACAATAATAACACACCCTAGGCTATAATAGGCACGAGCTAAGTGAAGTCCTTCCGCTCTTCCTTTCTCACCCAAACGACTTTAACATATTTATTGACCCTTCTGTCATTTATTGTTTCCAAGAAGAAATTTTGTCTTTTTCTCTTATTCCTCATTTTTCAAGATTGAGTCTTAGAATTATAATGGGCATTATGGTTCTCTCGTGGCAGGAATAGCTCAAGATTACAAGACCTTCTACCGTGCATACACCCTAAAGAAATACTCTATGTTTGATAGACACCAATTTGCAATATTTACTTAAAGAAAACAAATACTTACAAAACTCTCTTGTTTTCTAGAATTTGAGGAAGCTTTTGTAGATCTTCAGTTTGAGCAATTTGGTACCTGAAAAACTAAAGTATTCAAAATTAAATAAATAAAAAGAAAAATATTTTTGGATTTTTATATTGATTAATTTAAACGAAATCTCTCAAATTAAACAACTAGACCATTCTAGCAATCCCCGGCAACGGCGCCAAAACTTGGTCGTTTCACAATTTAATATATCTTATAGTACTAATTCCGTAGAATAATTACTAATAAATAAGGGTGTTGAAGCACAGAGGACTGCGCTGATTTTGTTGCCTTTCTATCGAGATTAATGCTAAATTAATGAGGGCAGAAGTTGATTTTAAATTAAATTAAACTAAAACAAGAATTAAACTAATGAATTCTAATTAATTTATCAACAAAAGAGTTTTTGTGATCTTTTGAAGAAAAGATTTAGGGTGTTTGAATCCACCACTATCCTCATAATTGATCTCGAATTGAATCTATTCAGATATCTTAAAGTGTAAACATTACAGTGAGAGTGACGACACGTCCCCTCTCAACAGATCGAGAAAGATGCAAGGGATCAAATCCTAGACATATCTTATATTCGGTTAGCACGAGTGATACACATTAAACTAGGGTAGTGAAATCACTCGTCATCCCCAAGCATAAAATATCTTAGTATTTTATCTCTTAAACAATTAAAACCACTGCATAAAACTCATATTAACAATCACAGAAAATTAATACGAGTGAATTCAATCTCAATTTCGTAACACCTAAGACAAGGATAAAACTCTATTGAAATCAAATATAAAAACAAAAGCAAAGATACAATTATTTGGCTAGCATTTCATCTAAACCCTAGAAAAGAGAGTTAGTTCATGGTGAGGGAGGAGAACATCATCTTCATCGACGAACACAAAGATCTCATAGTTAACTTCACTTTCACTGATCTCCAGAGTTTCTTCTTGTCTTTGAAATCCTAAAATTCTCAACCCTTTTTATGACTAATGCCTTTTTAATTTATAAAGGGAGGGTTTCCTCTCTAAGTAGGGTATTAGAAACCCCAATAAGACAGAAACTCCTCTTCTCCACACACGAATCTCGAGGCCAAAAATGTTGATATGTGATCTATCGCACTCAGGGAAAATTTTCAGAAAGCTTCTGTTTTAAATGCAATCGGTCACCATATTCACCATCGATCGTAGAGTTCCGACCTGCGATCGATCACAGATAAAGTCACGATCGATCGTAGGTAGCTTTAAATTTTGGATTTCTTTTATCTTTGGTTCTTCTCATGGTTGAGGTTCTTCTAAGTCTTTGAAGCTTGTAAATCTGTAATTTTATCTTTTTTTCCTCGCATGAACCTGAAAGGGACAAAAACAACCAAGTACCGTAAAACTGTTTAAAAGAGAACTATAAGTAATTAAAAAGTTTAGTTTGAGGTGTATAAATGTGTAACAATTAGCACCAATCACTTGACTTATTAAGTCCCACCGAAAGAATGGAGGTTGAGAGACTACTTGAATTGAGTGAGAGTTCTTACTAATGCAATTTAGAAACATTAAGGAGTTGAAATGCAAAATGAAATTGAAATCTAAGGAGAGGTTAAATTTGTATTTTAGGCCATGTTCTTTTCGCAAGAATTAGAGGTGAAAATTTTGTAATTGCTAATAATTGTCAAATTTTTTATGTTATTCTTTTGCTTCTTATTTCTCAGGATTTCAATATTCGTGAGACTTCAAAAGTCGCAAAATGATGAATTTCAAATCTCACAAAAAATGGCTGGACTTAAAATATCAAATTGGTAGGAATTCAAATTGTAGAGCCCCGGACCTTTTCACATTTAATGCATCACACTTTCATAGCCATTTTTCCTTTAAAGTAGTGTAATTAATAAATAAGGAAGAAATTGGAAATTTCGAAACGTCAGAAATGTTCCTTTTCAAAGTACGAACCCAACGCAAGTTGAATCGTCGAAATCCGACGAGCGGGTCAAAAGATATGGCCAAAACAGTCTGGACCTGTAGGTAACCGATCACTCGGTCCATAGAGCGATCGATCGGTCCATAACCGATCGATCGGTAGCTATCGCACGGTCAGAAATTTTGTATGGGGAAATTTTCCAGAGAGTGAGTTTTTGACCGGTCGATCGGTCATAAACACCGATCGCTCGGTAGGCAACCGATCGATCGGTCATAACCACCGATCGCTCGGTCCTCGTGTTTTTGCAGAAATTTCATTAAGGGTATTTTCGTCTTTTGGGCGTTTCACTCATACCTTAAAGGCTTTGCCCGATCATTTGAGGGTTCATACACAACCCTTAGAGTCTTTTGAGAGATAGAGAGAAAGGAGAAGGTTTTCCAAAACCTAGGTTTCCATTTTGGAGAGAAATCAAAGGGGTTGAAACCCTAGATCAACCTCAAGCCCGATTCCTTCAAGATTTCGGTTCAAGCATTCGTGGAGCTCGTGTTCCAAGCTAGGGCAGCAACTTACGTGCATTTTGGAAGGGGATTCCTTCCCTCTTTTGTCAAGGTCGGTACTTCTTACTACCCTCCTAGTTATAGCTTCCCTTTTTCCTTTGTTTCTCATTGTTTTCCTTCACTTATATATGTGTTATGAGATTGGTGGTATGAATGGTGAATGGAGGTGGATGTTGGCGAATGGATGCCGTGTGGATGATGTGATGAATAAATGAGAAAGGGCATTGTACTAATAATGAACATACAAGTGTGATGTGAGCATAACCCACCTAGAAAAGCATGATCTAGGTTTAAGTGAATAATGAGCACACCCTATGTTTGATGAATTGCCAAGGTGAACAAAATAGAGGATAAATTAAGGGAACTCATGCTTAATTACTCTTGAAATTGTTAGGGTTCATGATAGTGTGTTTCTTACATTTCTTAAAATGTGTAGATTATTACTCACTTAAATTGTTATATGTTATGCTTTGTGAATTACCCCAAATTGCCATATTTAATTCCAAATGCAAGTATGCACACGATTTCACGAGCACGAAAGCATGACAAGACATGGCATGACAAGCATAATCATTCTAGGAAGAAGGGTCTCCCTTCCCTCACAAGTAGTTTATTTTTCCAAGCAAGCATGACAAGACATGACATGACAAGCATAAGCATTCTAGGAAGAAAGGTCTCCCTTCCCTCACAAGTAGTTTACTTTTCCAAGCAAGCATGACAAGACATGGCATGACAAGCATAATCATTCTAGGAAGAAGGGTCTCCCTTCCCTCACAAATAGTTTACTTTCAAAGCAAGCATGACATGGCATGACACACATGATATGACAAGATAAGACAAACATGACAAGTTTCAAGCACGGAAATGGTATTTCCAATCAAGTCAAGTGCACAAGGTTTTCAAGGGTTTTATCGGCTTTTCTGAATGCAAGCATGATTACAAACTACTTTACTTCCTTGTATGATATGAACTGTTCCTATTATATATATATATATATATATATGTGCATTGCTATCTCATGCTATGACTATTGGTTAGTATTTAGTACCCGCTGAGTATTCCATGCTCAGCCGTGCTTCTTATGTTGGCAGGTTCTGAGGGAGCTGCTGCTCCATTTGATGTTTGTGCTCCTAACCCTTGGGTGGAGGAGGAGTACGTCGAGGAACCTTTGGAGGAACCTCCCGTAGAGGGTTATCAGTAGGTGGTGTTAGATTCCGAGTGGATTAGCTGTGGGTGAGCATGAGTGATCATATCCATGTATTTTGGCGGGCATGTCCGCACTTTCTTTGTTTTGTTTTCTTTTGTATTAACTTGGACCATGTGTATATACTTAGAGGTTTGTTAGACTTCCGCTGTGTTTTATAGTTATGCTTCCGCTGTTATCCTCTATTGTATATGTTCTGTGAGTTTTGCAGGTTGGTTCGTCAAGCAAGTCATGTAAGTTATGATTAAGTCGTCCAAGATTCACTCTAACTCCTAGGGTGGGTTTTGGGTCGCGACAGAAGTGGTATCAAAGCTTAGGCTTTAGGTCTCTAGGGTCACTTAGAATCTAATACCACGACTTGACAAGAGCATATGTTGGGAAACAAGTTAGGAAGGAAGTAAGTCGGGAGCGAGTCTGGTTCGAAGTGTAAGACTAAACTTTAGTCTTAGTCTAAAATGGTTGTTTTAACCAAGTACGGGTCCTAGGTACGCTAGAACACTAAAGTATAAGTATAATGTGATGAATACTCTGATGACTTGATGTGATGTATATTAGTATTATACAACTAATACCAATTGAATAATTGTGAAATGACATTGAAATAAACTATGGTTTCAAGTTAGACTCATGTGGTGTTATTATTCTCAGGACTTTAGTCATGAGACAGAACACACGGGGTCGTGGACCACATACCAGAGCTTCCTCTTCTTCACGGGATGAGGATGAGCAGTCGGACCTCTCTCAGGTCTTAGGCTCTATTGTTGAGACACTCGCCATCCTGGCGGCTCGGCAAACTATACCGGCATCAGCGGCACCTACTCCACCGCCTGCAGCTCCAGTACATCGTACAGCTGGAGTTGAGGCATTCAAGAGATTGAGGCCTCCATCCTTCCACGGGAGTGTGGACCCTCTTACTGCGGAGGCTTGGATCCTCCAGGTTGAGAAGATATTTGCGGTGCTCTCTCCTACAGAGGAAGAGAAAGTGGCATGGGCAGTTTTTATGCTAGAGGGCGAAGCCCACCATTGGTGGTTGTCCGCATTGAGGACACGGGACTTGACCATGCAAGGTCAACCGTGGACTTGAGAGGAGTTTAAGGACACGTTCTATAAGAAGTATTTTCCGGTTGGAGCTCGGGAAAAGAAAGAGAGAGAATTCATCAACCTTGAGCAAGGTTCGATGTCTGTGGCCGCTTATGAGGCCAAGTTCTCGGAGCTATCACGCTTCGCGACACATATGATTGCCACCGAGGCAATGAAGGCGAGGAGGTTTGAGCAAGGGCTCAAGGATGTCATCATGGAGAAAGTGTTGGTCTTCAGGCACGCCACTTACGCCGAAGTAGTGGATAAAGCCTTGTTGGTTGAGACCAATTCAGAGACCGTGTCCAAGAAGAGAGAATTGGCGAGAGGCCAATCTAGTGGTTCGGTACCTTTAGAGAGGCGGGCCCGGACTGGTCCTTATCAGTATACATGGCCAGCACCACAGATGAGGCCGACTTATGCGCCTCCAACACCCCGGCAGTACGTGCCACAGGCACCTCGACCTCAGGCTCTTCCGGCCCCACGGCCAGTTACCCCTCAGGCAGAGAGGTATACACCACCTTCGGTCCCTCCGGCCTACACATATGAGGTCTGCACTTCATGCGGCAAAAGGCATCCGGAGGAGATTGCCGAAGAGCATCTGGTGGATGTTATCATTGCGGTCGCCAGGGCCACATGATCAGGGATTGCCCTAACCGGCATTTGCCAGGCTAGTCTCAGGGTAGTAGGCCCCCGACACGCTTAGCAGGATCATACCAGGCGTCATCTCAGACTACCCGGTCTACACCTTAGTCTCGCCAGGCAAACCAGGGGCGAGTTTTTGCCTTGACAGAGGGTGATGCACTTGCATCTGATGATGTGGTGCAAGGTACGCAGTTAGAGTTAATTTCTTTATTCGTGATTATTATGTTATACTCTATCCTCTGCGTACGTACTTGGCATGTTCTATATGTATATATATACCTACATGTATACGCTGTTGATGCATGGATTAACTCCACTAGTTAAAATTTCAGGAACCCTACTAGTCAATGAGTATTTGGCTCGAGTGTTGATTGATACCGGGTCTACTCATTCGTTTGTCTCGCCGAGTTTTTCAGGAGGCTTTTCTGTGGAGCCTAGTCAGCTAAACCCAGAGTTAGCCATTTCGACTCCGCTCGGCAAAACAGTATTGGCAGATAAAGTGTATAGAAATAGTGCGGTCCAAGTTGGAAGCCACGAGTTGGCAGTTGATCTCATCGTCCTTGGATTCCAAGACTTTGATGTTATATTGAGAATGGATTGGTTAGCAACACATCATGGGCATGTAGCTTGCTTTGAGAAGATGGTATTCTTCAAGCCGGTAGAAGGAAAACCATTTCACTTTCGAGGGTTGAGAAGTAGAGACATTGCCCGCTTTGCGGCGTTGAGCTTAGCTAACCCTGAAGCAAAGGACTCATCGACTATTCCGGTTGTGAGTGAATTGCTGGATGTATTTTCAAAGGAGTTGCCGGGATTGCCTCCAGATAGGGAGATTGAGTTTGTGATCGAGCTTGCACCAGGCACAGCTCCTGTTTTCAGAGCTCCATATAGAATGACCCCTATTGAACTCAAGGAGTTGAAGACTCAATTGGAGGAATTACAAGGCCTTGGTTTCATTCGACCAAGTGTCTCACCGTGGGGTGCCCCGGTATTGTTTGCTAAGAAGAAAGATGGTTCGATGCGGATGTGCGTCGATTACCGGCAATTGAACAAGGTCACTATAAAGAATAGGTATCCATTGCCTAGAATTGATGATTTGTTCGATCAGTTGAAGGGAGCGAGATTTTTCTCAAAGATAGATCTTCGATCGGGTTATCACCAGTTGAAGATTAAGGCGGAAGATGTTCCCAAAATGCTTTCAAGACTCGGTATGGACACTACGAGTTCTTGGTGATGCCTTTTGGACTCACGAACGCGCTGGCAGCCTTTATGGATTTGATGAACCGGGTGTTCCGGCCATATCTTGATAGGTGTGCGATTGTATTTGTTGATAAAATTTTGGTCTATTCCCAGACAAGGGAAGATCACACACGCGACCTATGCCTTGCTTTGGAAATGCTGAGAGAGCACAAGCTATACACTAAACTCAGTAAGTGTGAGTTTTGGTTGGAAGAGGTGGCATTCCTAGGCCACGTTGTTTCTGTGGAAGGCATCTCGGTTGACCCAAAGAAGATAGATGCAGTCATGAGTTGGGCGAGGCCCAAGAGTGTCACAGAGATACTTAGTTTCCTTGGATTGGCAGGCTACTACAGGAGATTTGTAGAGGGTTTCTCTAGCCTTGCGGCACCGCTCACTTACTTGACAAGGAAGAACGCCAAGTTTGTATGGAGTGATAAGTGCGAGATCAGTTTCACGGAACTGAAGAAGAGGCTTACTACAGCCCCTGTCCTTACTGTGCCATCCGGACCTTATGGGTATGAGGTGTATAGTGATGCCTCACACGTTGGACTTGGGTGTGTACTCATGCAGCACAAGAAAGTCATCGCCTATGCATCAAGGCAGTTGAAGGAGCATGAGAAGAATTATCCCACGCACGACTTGGAGCTTGCGGCGGTCGTGTTTGCACTTAAGATTTGGCGTCATTACCTTTATGGGGTGGAGTTCTATGTGTTTACTGATCACAAGAGTCTCAAGTATCTCTTTTCCCAAAAGGAGCTGAATCTAAGGCAACGGCGTTGGATGAAATTTTTGAAAGACTATGATTGTACCATTCAATACCACCCGGGTAAAGCAAATGTAGTGGCTGATGCTTTGAGTAAAAGACCTCCGGGGTTATTAGCATGCATGTTAGTGCAGGAATGGAAGCTACTTGAAGACTTGGCAAATCTGGACATTAGTGTGAATGACTCTGTCCGTAGTCCTATCTTGGCAAATGTCACGGTTCGGCCATACATTATAGATTTGATCCAAGAATACCAAGCCACGGATGCTGAATTGTTGGCTTATCGGGACAAGGAAGTTGCTAAGGGTAGTGAGGACTTCTCTCTCACTAGCCGAGGTGCTATCATATTCAAGGGAAGGCTGTGTGTTCCAGCCAATGCAAATCTTCGGAGGGAGATTACGGATGAAGCCCACCGGGCAAAGTACACTGTGCATCCAGGGGGTACGAAGATGTACCGGAACCTCAAGAGTCACTTTTGGTGGCGGAATATGAAGAGGGAGGTTGCGGAATATGTAGCACGGTGCTTGGTGTGCCAACAGGTGAAAGCAGAACACATGCGGCCCGCAGGTCTATTACAGTCCCTTCCGATTCCCGAGTGGAAATGGGAGAACATATCCATGGATTTCATAGTTGGCTTGCCAAAGACGGCAAGGGGTTCGGATGCGATATGGGTAGTAGGATCGTTTGACGAAGTCCGCTCACTTCTTGCCTTACTGAACTACTTTCAACTCTAGTCAGTTAGCTGCTTTGTACATCAAGGAAGTGGTGAGGTTGCACGGAGTGCCTGTCAGTATTGTGTCGGATCGGGATCCAAGATTCACATCACGATTCTGGAAAAGCTTTCAGGAAGCTATGGGTTCCCGACTTGATTTCAGCACTGCTTTTCACCCACAGACGGATGGACAAACCGAGAGGGTGAACCAAGTAATAGAAGATATGCTTCGAGCTTGTATGCTGGATTTCAAAGGCAGTTGGGAAGAGCACTTGCCTTTGGTGGAGTTCGCCTACAACAATAGCTATCAGGCGAGTATCCAAATGGCTCCGTTCGAGGCTTTGTATGGGCGAAGCTGCAGGTCTCCTCTCTACTGGGATGAGGTAGGAGAAAGAAAAGTACTTGGTCCGGAGTTGATTGAGCAAACTGCTAGTATAGTCAAGATCATCCGGGATCGGTTGAAAGCCGCTCAAGATCGCCAAAAGAGCTATGCAGACACGCGCCGCAGGGACTTGGAATTTCAAGTAGGGGATCGAGTCTTTGTGAAAGTATCTCCTAGCAAAGGGATTATGAGATTCGGCAACAGAGGCAAGCTTAGTCCTCGCTATGTTGGACCGTTTGAGATTATCACGCGGGTTAGTGAAGTTGCTTATCGAGTAGCTCTTCCACCTCACATGGCCGCGGTTCACAACGTTTTCCACGTGTCTATGCTTCGGAAGTACATTGCGGACCCTTCGCATGTACTAGAATTGGAACCGTTGGAGATTCGAGAGGACCTCACCTTGATTGAAAAGCCGGTTCAGATTTTGGATCGAAGAGATCAAGTGCTTCGCAACAAGACAATCCCTTTGGTTCTTGTCCAATGGCAACACCATGCTCGGGAAGAAGCTACATGGGAGCGTGAAGCTGAAGTCAAAGCGAAGTACCCAGAATTAATTGAATGAGTTTTTGTATAAGTTTGTATATGACTTGTAATTTTATTTTTGGTTTTTAATGCAAGTAGCGTCTAAATTTCGAGGACGAAATTTTTGTAAGGGGGGGAGGATGTAGAGCCCCGGACCTTTTCACATTTAATGCATCACACTTTCATAGCCATTTTTCCTTTAAAGTAGTGCAATTAATAAATAAGGAAGAAATTGGAAATTTCGAAACGTCCGAAATGTTCCTTTTCGAAGTACGAACCCAACGCAAGTTGAATCGTCGAAATCCGACGAGCGGGTCAAAAGATATGGCCAAAACAGTCTGGACCTGTAGGTAACCGATCACTCGGTCCATAGAGCGATCGATCGGTCCATAACCGATCGATCGGTAGCTATCGCACGGTCAGAAATTTTGTATGGGGAAATTTTCCAGAGAGTGAGTTTTTGACCGGTCGATCGGTCATAAACACCGATCGCTCGGTAGGCAACCGATCGATCGGTCATAACCACCGATCGCTCGGTTCTCGTGTTTTTGCAGAAATTTCATTAAGGGTATTTTCGTCTTTTGGGCGTTTCACTCATACCTTAAAGGCTTTGCCCGATCATTTGAGGGTTCATACACAACCCTTAGAGTCTTTTGAGAGATAGAGAGAAAGGAGAAGGTTTTCCAAAACCTAGGTTTCCATTTTGGAGAGAAATCAAAGGGGTTGAAACCCTAGATCAACCTCAAGCCCGATTTCTTCAAGATTTCGGTTCAAGCATTCGTGGAGCTCGTGTTCCAAGCTAGGGCAGCAACTTACGTGCATTTTGGAAGGGGATTCCTTCCCTCTTTTGTCAAGGTCGGTACTTCTTACTACCCTCCTAGTTATAGCTTCCCTTTTTTCCTTTGTTTCTCCTTGTTTTCCTTCACTTATATATGTGTTATGAGATTGGTGGTATGAATGGTGAATGGAGGTGGATGTTGGCGAATGGATGCCGTGTGGATGATGTGATGAATAAATGAGAAATGGCATTGTACTAATAATGAACATACAAGTGTGATGTGAGCATAACCCACCTAGAAAAGCATGATCTAGGTTTAAGTGAATAATGAGCACACCCTATGTTTGATGAATTGCCAAGGTGAACAAAATAGAGGATAAATTAAGGGAACTCATGCTTAATTACTCTTGAAATTGTTAGGGTTCATGATAGTGTGTTTCTTACATTTCTTAAAATGTGTAGATTATTACTCACTTAAATTGTTATATGTTATGCTTTGTGAATTACCCCAAATTGCCATATTTAATTCCAAATGCAAGTATGCACACGATTTCACGAGCACGAAAGCATGACAAGACATGACATGACAAGCATAATCATTCTAGGAAGAAGGGTCTCCCTTCCCTCACAAGTAGTTTACTTTTCCAAGCAAGCATGACAAGACATGGCATGACAAGCATAAGCATTCTAGGAAGAAGGGTCTCCCTTCCCTCACAAGTAGTTTACTTTTCCAAGCAAGCATGACAAGACATGGCATGACAAGCATAAGCATTCTAGGAAGAAGGGTCTCCCTTCCCTCACAAGTAGTTTACTTTTCCAAGCAAGCATGACAAGACATGGCATGACAAACATAAGCAATCTAGGAAGAAGGGTCTCCCTTCCCTCACAAGTAGTTTACTTTTCCAAGCAAGCATGACAAGACATGACATGACAAGCATAATCATTCTAGGAAGAAGGGTCTCCCTTCACTCACAAGTAGTTTACTTTCCAAGCAAGCATGACATGGCATGACACGCATGATATGACAAGATAAGACAAATATGACAAGTTTCAAGCACGGAAATGGTATTTCCAATCAAGTCATGTGCACAAGGTTTTCAAGGGTTTTATCGGCTTTTCTGAATGCAAGCATGATTACAAACTACTTTACTTCCTTGTATGATATGAACTGTTCCTATTATATATATATATATGTGTGCATTGCTATCTCATGCTATGACTATTGGTTAGTATTTAGTACCCGCTGAGTATTCCATGCTCAGCCGTGCTTCTTATGTTGGCAGGTTCTGAGGGAGCTGCTGCTCCATTTGATGTTTGTGCTCCTAGCCCTTGGGTGGAGGAGGAGTACGTCGAGGAACCTTTGGAGGAACCTCCCGTAGAGGGTTATCAGTAGGTGGTGTTAGATTCCGAGTGGATTAGCTGTGGGTGAGCATGAGTGATCATATCCATGTATTTTGGCGGGCATGTCCGCACTTTCTTTGTTTTGTTTTCTTTTGTATTAACTTGGACCATGTGTATATACTTAGAGGTTTGTTAGACTTCCGCTGTGTTTTATAGTTATGCTTCCGCTGTTATCCTCCATTGTATATGTTCTGTGAGTTTTGCAGGTTGGTTCGTCAAGCAAGTCATGTAAGTTATGATTAAGTCGTCCAAGATTCACTCTAACTCCTAGGGTGGGTTTTGGGTCGCGACACAAATTCCTGCAAATTCATTCAGAATTTGTTGAGCTCAAAAGAACATAAAAATTGTCAAATGACAGGACCTACAAAGCCCAGTACTTAAAGTCTTGAGACCTGAAAAGTGTCGAGCTTTGTAAGTCTCAATAAAAGAACAAACCCTAAGTAAAAAGTTTATCTTGGATGGAATTTTAATGTGGGGGTGTATTTAACAAAGGTTTGAAAGCCAATTTATGGGAATTTTAAATCACAAATGATATGGGTTTTTACAAGGGAAATACATAACTTACCGCCCCAGTAGACTA
Organism: Tetracentron sinense; assembly: GCA_015143295.1. Classification (NCBI taxonomy): domain Eukaryota; kingdom Viridiplantae; phylum Streptophyta; class Magnoliopsida; order Trochodendrales; family Trochodendraceae; genus Tetracentron; species Tetracentron sinense. Next base: position 25,748,840 of record CM026563.1, on the reverse strand, counting down.
CCTATTCTAATGTACACTCTTCATTGGTCATCAACTGTAGTACTTAAAGATTCACTCACTCCTATAGTTAAGCAATCTATTCTTGATTTTTAAAAATAAAAATAAAAAATATTTATTTTAATTTTCTTAAGCTTAATCATAATTAAAGGAGTGTTAAAAGGGACACGTGGCCATGACATTAGATTACCTATTCTAATGCGGGGTGTGCCAATCACATACCCACTCACAAATAGTTGAAGGTGTAAGAGCGGTCTTATTAATGTTTGTATCTCGGGTTTGAACGGTCCAAAGTCAACAAAAACCTCTTGTAAACGAGATGGGCTATTAAGAAATTACAAAAAATGCAAACCCAAGTCTAGTCCATTGCTCCCCTAATTGTATCATTTCATGAGGCAATCATTTGATAAAAAACAAATTTCATCTGATCTATCCCATTAGAATGACCTCACAACTCCCACACCATACACCATTTTTTCGAAAGGCTTTCTCACTTCTTTTCAAAAACCAATTCCAACAACGATCTATTTTGACATAATTCAAACTGTTTAAAGCTCTGCATCATGCGGAGCTCCCTTTTTACACTACATGGGGGCAAATGTGTCAATGCACGAAAATTAATCTCTAATTCAAATACATTTGCAGAGCTGGGTCCACTGCCTAGGTTATCTCAGTGACAATGCTACGAAAACCTGCCCTGTTAAGCACTAGCAGTTCAGGACTAAATGGTGCCTTTTGGTGTATTTGTACCCTCTTAGGGCAATCCTAGGGTTTATTTTGGTCACCGTAAAAAGCCCAAATACACTCAAACAAGAGAGCCAAAAAAAGCATCATGGCACTTTTCTACTACAACTGCATTTCCACCCACAGATAGAGAACAACACTCTCAAATAGCTCTTCATTAACCGCATCATTTGGGGGCGTCTCTGTAGCAATTTTCTATCCCCTTTTCTCGTACTCTCAATCACTCTCACAATAATCACTCTCACAATACAGATGCATATAAGTAGGAAAGACCCAGAAAGACATGTCTATACCTTAAATTCCTTTTAAGTTAACTGAATAAATAAACCTACAGATCTAGACCGCATAGTGCAGTTCTAGAGCTGAGACCTCGCCTGAGAACAATGGCATCAAAAGATTTAACGGTTTTGAAATTATACAAAATGTTAAAACCCTTTAATTTTATAATCAACAAAGAACTATAAGAAACTTATAAAATAAAGTGATACTATTGGAAAAAAAACAGCAAATTGTTTTAAGGCGAGCGACTCTTGCCCCTAGGACCATGTGAATCCTGCTGGCATAACTCTTAACTGATGACCTTTGCTCTTCTTCAATAAATACTAGAAAAATGCTAGTGAGTCCGCAAAGGGCCGAGACCATACCGAGACCGTGCATGTGAGGCATGTGACTCAAAAAAATAAAAATGGATTCAATAAAAGTTTGAGTCTCGTGCATCACATGCACGGTCTCGGTGTGGTCTCGACCCTTTGAGATCTCACAAGCATTTCTCTAAATACTAGTGTCCCACTTTGATTTCTAAAGGAAAGTACCCTTACTTTTAAGGGAACTAAATACAGTTTTCTCGACACAAATACCTAATAAAAACATCATCTTCCTGGATGATTAATTAAACGTATAGCAACAAAAATGCTATTGAGACCATACGGTTGTAGGACAACCCGGGATCTTTTTCAGAAGATAGTGATATTAGGACATCAAAAATCAAGAAACATCATAGAGTCTAATTACTTGTTCTTGTAAAACTTTTTCAAGTTATTTTACTTGAGTCAAGTTACTTCATCGAACCATACAATTCCATTGATTCAAGTAATATTTACTTGGATCAAGAATTTTACTTGATAAAGGAAAAAAATTTCACTGGATGAACAAGTGGTGGAGACTGTAGGGCGTTCCAAATGTTTTGACGCCCTAAAATCGCTTCTTCTCGGAAACGTATTGGGTTACCCTATATGGTCTCAGTAGCATTTCTCAATTAGCAATTCAAATTCCTCTTTTCAATTAGATAGGGTGACCGATTTGAATTTATAGTAAATTAGGCTGATAGTCCAGGAATGCTCGGATACATTTAATTAAGAAGTAGCGATGAATTATTAGTGAAAATGACCGCTCATTAATCAATCAAAATCTAATAAGATGATCGCTGCATCAGTGATCTCTTGTTAAAAGGGTGAACCAGATCAGAACGAAATGAATGACATAAATACAAGCATAAGAGCTAAAAAGGTAGCTAGTTGTTAGGTAGAATCATCACGGGCATTTGGGTCCTCCCCTCTTGGTCTTCCAGTTATTGTAGCAAGGGCAGAACTGCTTGTTTCCATATGTGCCGGGAGGCACGCACAAGCACTTGGCGCAACACTTTTGGCAGAAGAACATGCATGGCTTCTTGTATGCTGTCGCTGAGCATCTTGTGGTGCAACGAGGTGCGCATTCTGCAATATTACACAAGCAAATCACACGCTGGAGCCACAACCACTCGACTGAAACACACACGCAACACCTCCCTGGTTTGCTCCCATGGTAGGATTTATCCCCTTTGGGGGGCAGAAGACTCGGATTTGAGTCCGGCCTGTGTGGCAGTTCCGATGCCTACCATTTGTACTAACCTAACCTAGCTACTAGCCTAGATTAAAAAAAAAAACTACTACTCAATCACTCACCTTGAGGATGAAGGCTCCCTTGAGTGGTACCATAGTACTGCAATTCAAGAGCCCAAAAGAGTTAGCTATGAAAGCTTAAAGAGGGAAAGTGATTGGGAATTGAACTGATGGGCTCACCAGGTGAACGTTGTTGCCTGCTGGCTGTGGCTGTGGAGATGGAACTGCTGTACTAGTAGCCTAGAGACACCAATTGGAGACAGAAAAGCTAAAATATTAAGACAATCAACTGTTACAATGCATTATTAAACGAAGATTCTGAATCTAGTAATCAAGCATAGAATTGTTACTAGTAGTAATGTTGTTTGTTTGAATATAATGAATAGTCCTCAGTTTCTCAAATAGCCAAAGGAAAGTGATTTAAAACTCTCCATAGTACCTACTATTGAGAGTTGGACCGTTTGATTTCGAGATCCAATGGTTTCAAGCATTAGGTGGGGCCCTCATTTAAAGCACGTGAAGATATGGATCCATTGGATATTAAATCCAATGGTCCAGCTCTTGATAGTAGGTACTATTGAGAGTCTTTCATCACTTTCCATAACGAAAACACCCAACTAGAACCCCCTCCCCTCCCACCAAGAACAGGACCCCCCCGAACTTCTGAATAAAAATTATACTATATTACTTAATTATTTAACGGGGTATAACGTAACCATGGGACAAGGAGGCAATAGCCTCCCTAAATTTTTGGAAAAATATCTTCTATATTATGTTATTTAATTATTTAACAATGCATAGTTATGGGTCAAGGGGGAATTCCTAAATAAGGAAAAACAATATCTGTAGTATATGTACGAAACAGACAGACATGATGACCCACAAACTTGGTTTTCAAAAAAACTTTTTAGAGACTCCGCCCTTGAACTACCCTAAACCCATAATGTTATGTACTCACCTAATCATTCCCTACAAATCTATCACGTATTACTAACATCATCAATCAACCATCGCTTGCCCCTTATAAGAAAATCTTGGCTCCGCCTTACCTCCCACTTACCTAAGGGTAAGAGAGAGAGACTCAAAACTGGGTCTTACCTGGTATTCTGCAGGTAAAAGAAGCATCATCACGACGCATATCATTACAATGCTTAGTTTCCTTGCCATTGCTACAAGAGCTCAGAAGAAAACTAAAGGGGGGGGGGGGGGGGGGGGGGGGGGGGAGAGAGAGAGGATTTTATGTGGAGTGGGGAGTTGTGAAGGACGTTAGGGGGTAATTTATAGGCAGTTGGTGGCTTCACTGGCTTGGTGCCCGCTATATGCATATTTTTGTTGCATGGAAAAATGACAATGCTACATTTTCCGAATGGGACATAAACAAACCTACCCTTTTGGCAAATGACAGCAGTACCCCTTACGAGGCCTGGTACAGCCAAATGACCAATATAACCCTCATGGAATTGTACCTCACCCCTCCATAAACGCCCTCCAAGCAAAACTTAATAGAGGTAAAATAACAAGTTCTATCTCGGGGTGAAAAGAAAGAGGTGACTACTCAATATAAAGTTTTGAAGCTGCAAATGATCACGCCCATGGTTTATTCTTATAGGAATGTGGGGGATGGTATTCAGGATCACTTTCCGTGTCGCATTTGCACTTCAACGATGAAGCCAAGCGTACCTCAATCTGCTATGTAAGTCGCCTTGCAGTGCCGTATTGTAATACTGTAAAGAAGACAACATGGTACATCGCCACGGGCCATTGGCCTTAATAATTGTCTATCTTCCTTATAGTGCCACCTTCACAAGATGTCTGTGGAGGGACATGGTGGATGAGGGGCCGTTTGTCAATGTTCTTCAAAAACAATTTTTCTTATCTCGAGAACGGAAAAGGCATTTGGCAACTCAGTTTTACGGAACGTTTTTAAGAATTGTTCAATTAAACATTTACTTGTTATTTCAAAAAACACAGTAGGAAAGCTCTTCTTGTGTTCTGGTTGTGTATATGTAAAATAGAGACAAGAGTAGGGGCGGAGCCCGGGGCTGAACTTTTGGGAAAAAAATATGAGAATAATTTTGAGCCGGAGCTCTGCTTCACGGCGTTGATGTGGAGCTCCCTTTTTTACACCGTGTGACATGTTTGTAATTATTGATGGAGGCTAGGGTAATTTTGCAACACAATCATAATTACACATTTGCCACCCGATAGTGTAAAAAGGGGAGCTCCGCACAACGTGGTGAAACAGAGCTCCTCTTTATATTTAAATTGAAAAAATATATACTATGTTATGTAATTATTTAACATGTCATAGCCATGAGAAAAAGGATCTGCCCCCCAACTTTTGAAAAAAATAATATATCTTTTATGAGAATAACTATCAACACAAGCTCCGGTTGAGCAATCAGCTCAGCAATCCAAAAATTACCTTGGGAAGAGGTATTTATGGAAAAAATGTACTATTAAAAAATACCCTTATTTGTATTCATAATTACCAAATTACCACTTCTCAAGATAATTTTTGGGTTGCTCAAGTTGACTTTTCAACCGGAGCTCCTATTCATAATCATCTCATCTTTTATATTATGTTTTTTTAATTATTTAATAGAATATAGTTAACCCTTAAATAAGGTGAAACAATACACGTAAGATATGTACGAAACATACAAACGAGATGACCGACAAAGCCCCCTAATTCCTCTAAAACTATAATATTTTGTACTTACCTAATCATTCTTCACAAATCCATAAGCAATTGGTAACATAATTAATCAACAATTGTTTCCCTTTACAAGAAAATCTTGGAAATCCTGACCTGGACATGGATAAGGGTATTTTAGTCAACAGAGAAATATCATCCTTGAATACGGAAAGGACAAATGGGTCATTTGGAGAAAAAAAATGTAGGGACTTGCCTTCCCGAATCTATATCTCATCCATGTGCAAATGTAAAAATGAGGGTGATAGCAGGGAGGTCCTTCACATGTGCACTCACATGCCCTTCTTAGTTTGCATGGGACCCTCTCTCACCTCAACGGACAAAACTAACACAACATCACAGTGAAATGCATGTGGAAGAACCATACACTCACCGCTCAGCTATGGGCAGGAGGTTGTGACGAGGCTATATATCTTCTTTTGCTTTGTCCTTTTCACTGAGAGACTCAAGAGGTTTTCTTTTTATCCATTTCTCGTGACCCCATCTATCATTAAGAGCTTCTACTATATAATTTTCTTTGTTTGTTGCTTTGTTCTGATATTAGTCTTGGAAATGTAAGAGAGAGAGAGTCATTGTTTCAGTCTTAGCTGTCCATTTCATCCACTAGGGTTTCATGTTGGGTTCTTCTAGTGTACTCGTGATTAAATCTGGTTCTCTGCCAACTCGTGAGTGCTAGTCTGCTAGAGTGATAATCATCAACAATCTTTGCTTCACAGAGAGGGGTGGCTACTAGTTGGGTCGGGTTGGATTGCTGACCCGGTGAGAATATCCTCAATCTGACGTTTTGGTCACAATTAGGCATAGTCGGGTAGAGGTGGCATTGGGTTGAGATGGGTCAGGTCAAATTCGGTTTGGTTAAACAAAATATCAACCAAACCGACCCCTTTATATAAAAAAAAACCAAATCCTAACCGGACTTGGGGGAGTCCGGTTACACTGCTGAGGTCACAACATGCCCCTTTTGACACCTCTTAATTGTGGTTAAGATTCACCCACATCCTTGGTTTTTAGAAAAATAATAATAAAATTATTTAATATTTTTTTCTTAACCATGGTCAATTTTTTTAAAAAATATTTTCGGGTTGTGCTATGCGCACTACACTATTTGCTTATATGGTGGATGCCTTAGCTCTAGAAATGGAATTAATGGGTACGTTAACAATTTCCCTTGCTTATATACACCAACTAGTCGGCGTGCAATGAATACACCAACTAGTCGGCGTGCAATGAATGAGAGAGAGAGAGAGAGAGAGAGAGATTTAAGAAATATTTTGGGTATAAAAACTTAAGGGACATTTTGGATAAAAAAAAATTGTGAGGGACGTGTCATGCTTATAAAAATATAACGTACGAGGTAGAGACATAATAACCAAAAAGCTTTAGAGATATTTTGGGTATAGCAAAGAAAAGGGCTGGGTGGGGCCTTGGCGAGACATTCTTCTTTCGGAGCATTTTTCTAAGATAGAGATGAGTCCGGTTACGCTACTGAGATGTGTCCCTTTTAACACTCCTTAACTGTGATTAAGATTCACCCACCCTTAGGGTTCACCTACTTATCCTTGGTTTTTTTTTTTTTTAAATATGAAACAAATTTAACCCTAGAAGTTAGTGAATTTTAATCAGGGTGGCAGGGTTTTAAATAATTAATTTTTTTTTTCTAAAAACCAAGAATAAGTGAGTGAACCCTAGGGATGGATGAATCTTAACCACAGTTGGAGTCCGATTATGCCCTTGAGGTTGTCATGAGTCTCTTTTGACACCTCTTAACTGTGGTTAAGATTCATCTACCCCTAAAGTTCACTCTCCTGTCCTTGGTTTTTAGAAAAAAATATTAATTTTTTTAAACCCTAATTAAAATTCACTAACTCCTAGGGTTAATTTTTTAAAATATTTTTTTCTTGAATCCAAGGATAAGTGGGTGAATCCTAGGGGTGGATGAATCTTAACCATAGTTGAAGAGTGTTAAAAGGGAGACATGACGATTTCAGTGGTGTAACCGACTCCAAGGAGTCCGGTTATGAGTGTTGAGAATTTCAAGCCTAATAGATAGATGAATGAGGGGTAGTATAGGAATTAACCAAACATTCAATTTTGTCTTATATAATGATTATGATAAGGGTAGTTTTTAAGGGGAGAATTCTCATAAGATATAAGATAAGAAGAGAAGAATATGAGATATGAGCAAAGGGTAGTTTTAGGATTACAAAATTAGATTCAATCTTGAACAGGGGGCATCCTCTTTATATTAGTAAAGATTTGAAAAAAATTTCTACTGATCAACCAACCTCACAAAAAAAAATGCAACTTGTCTCTAATAATCCACCTTTCAGAAATGTAGCCCGTGATCAAACTGCATATGTGATTATGGTGTGAGTGATCTCCCCATCCAATGGCCCTTAATTGAAGTCTTGCTCAAACCCTAGCCCAAAATTTTCTTCACAAAACTCAATTGTACATTTTTTTGGGTAATCATGGGGTGTCCGCAGCTCAAGACTCCGACTAATCCCCACGAGTCGCCCAGCGGGACCTCCATCTTAGGCAACAAGTTACGAAAGTGCATCCAAGAGTCGATCGTAGGAACTTCGGGTCTACGGTTAATCCCACGACCACTGGGCTACACCCCCAGGGGAAACTCAATTGTACTTCAAACAACTACAATCACCACAATCATAAATGGGGCTTCTGAATTGACTTTAAAAGAGAGGAACAACTCTCCTAAGATAGAGGGATACTTTATAACTTAATGTCCTATCTCCCCCACCCTCTGCTTTAGAATCCGATGTTTATTAAAAAATATTGGCAATCATATAGAATGGTAGAAAGATGCAATAGTTTTTTGCAATCATCTCCCAAGGAACCCAATGGCTTCTCAGTTATCATCACTGGTGCTGCTGGCTTTGTCGTTTCCCATTGCATGATGGCCTTCAACAAGCGACGTAAGTGAAGGTGAAAATCAAAGGCAAAGAATAGAAGAAAGAAGAAGAGTCAGTCTCTGCTCTTACTTTAGGTTAGTGTAAACCTATGTTTACTTCTCAATCAATAAAAATTTCTATCTTTTATTAAAAAAAAAAAACTAATCAAACAATAGGGACAAATTAAAAAAATATCCATAAAGATAAATTATGAAAATGGAATATCCAACCGATCTTTGAAAAAAAAGGCCATTAGAGACGAAATAATTTTCGTCACTAATGATAATTGAGCTTTAGTGATGGAAATATTCCGTCACAGTTGACATATTAGAAACGGATTATGTTTCGTCACGATTTAATATTAGTGACGGTTTGGTTTCTGTGTCTATTACGATATTAGATATAGATATCTTTCTATCACAATTGAGATATTAGAGGCAGGTTGATTTCTATCACAAATAGAGAATTAGAGATGGATTGTTTTCCGTTACAAAAAGAAACTTCTGTCACTAATTACTGACGTAAAAGGTGACCAAATCAAGGCATTAGAGACAAAAATCTTCTATCTCTAATTAGTGACGAATAGTAATTTCCATTTATAAAAGGCATTAGTGATGCTAGCATCCGTATCGGAATAGTAATAGTGAATTCTTCTGTCTATAATATTATTAGGGATGAAAATCGCATTATTAGTGACAAATTTTTTTTGTCTTTAATCGGTAGATTTCTTGTAGTGATAAAGCAGAATCCTCTATGCTACTGGTGTTGTTAATTAGTTGTTGAGAGGTTATTTATTGTTGGTGCAATTCCACGACGGTCATGCGTCATTGTTGGAGCCAACATGCCACCAATTCTTGCCTAATATATTTATTTTTTGAAATTTTACAGTGTGATGCTCTGGCTCTGGGTAGACTGGGTGTGACAGGATTCGGACGCCATGGCAATTGGCTTTGCAAACTAATGCATATGGTACCCAAAAACAACTTAAGATCTCCAATCGGGTACTAGCCCCTATTTTAAAAAAGGATAAACCTTCTGAGACCCCCTTAGGGCCGAGACCACCGAGAGTGTGCTCTAAGAGCACGAGATTTCAGGTGGGGGCCTACCATGTGAGATGTGTAAGCACCCAATTTTTACACCCTTATCCTAACCATGGTTACCCCAACCGAATCCCCTTAACCCTAGGACTTAACCCTAGTTGGCTCTTAACCCTAGCTAAAACCCTAGGCAAAACCCTAGCTAACCCTAGACATCACCTTAGTCAAACCCTAGGTTTTAACCCTAGTTAAACCCTAGCCTAACCCTGTAACCTAACTCTAGGTAGACCCCCAGTTCACCCTAGGTAAACCCTAGCCTAACCCTAGGACCTAACCCTAGTTAAAACTTAGGTAAACCCTAGTCTAAACCAAACCCTAGGATCAAGCCCTACCTAAGGCCTAAGCCCTTAGGGCTTAACCCTCAAATCCATAAACCCCATAAGGTCCAAACCCCTCGGCCTGGGTCCAAGCCCAGGCCTAAGAATTCAAAATTCCAACCCCTTACCGCGTGCAAGGCCTGGGCCAGACCCCTGTTGGGTAAAAACTAAATGTGGTGGTAATCTATTTACCGACATTTCGGTTTTGACCTAACAGGGTAATGGCGGTAGTGCATCTACCGCCAATACCTGGTTGCGTATTCTGCAGCACACCCAACCCTGCAAGCTGAGGCACGCTTCTGGGGAAGCCCATCCCTCATCTCCTGTGCAGCACCACCGAGCTCCACTGCCACTTGCAGCCTCGCCACGGTCATTTGTAGGCCACCTACATCAGCAGTAGGGTAGGGCTTCCCCCTACCCTATTTATGTTCTGCTTTGCGCCCTTGTGAGCCCCTGGTCCATTCCAGGGGACCTTTTTCCTTTTGTTTGGCAAACAAACCCAAAATAGGGGTTCCCCCACCTTCTCCATAGGTGTAGGGAACCCCCATACGGTTACAAGGCCTTCCTGGGTAGCAAGACCACTTTCACATCCTTCTGGGGGTCCCTCAAGTCATGAGGGAACCCCTAGAACCATCCTTGTAGCAGCCCATAAGGGGCGAAGCCCATTTTTGGAAAATTCCAAGAATGGCGGTAAACTCAGTACCGCCATTCCTGGAGCTTTCTGTTTGAGGCCCAATGGCCCCCATCTGGTGCAACCCTGGTTCAATCCAGGGCATGAATTATCTCCCTAACTATTCTTTGAGCTTAACTTGAGGTTTGTAGGCCACCCCCTTTTACCTAACCATGGTTAATTTGTTGAAAACCAAAAACTGCCAGAGTGTCGGTAATCAGGTTACCGACATTTTATTATCTTATGCGAACCATTTTTAGGCCCATACAGGCCCACATGAGGCCACCCTTAGGGCCCACAACAGGCTCAGGGCATTCCCCTGAGTGAGCTCTTTATCCTTGTTGGTCCAGGACCTCGGGGGTCGACCCTTAACCCAAGTTACATGTGTCTAAACTATGGTTAAAAAGTGCTGGAATTGGTGGTGAACAATTCACTGCCAATTCTAGTTTTGATTATTTTTGGGCTTTATAGTGGCCTAGAGCCCATTGGAAGCCTCACAAGACCTGGCCTGGTCCACTGGGCCCATTTCAGATTGTTTCATACCTTAACCACGGGTTAACCCAACCCTAGTTAAGAGTTAACCATGGTTAGCTGATCCAACCACCTCAGAAAATTTCTAAGAAATCTTAGAAAATCTAAAATATTCTAACATTGTAGAAATGTCAACCTTTGACTATGTAAGCATTCCTAACTACAGTTAGTTGAGCTTAACCATTGTTAACACTTGGTTTAACCATGGTTAAGCCCATTTAAACCCTAAAAATCTTAGAAAATCATGAAAAATCTAAATTGATAGTGAGTATCCAAATCTTACTCCCTAGACTGCTTAATCCTGTTTAGCACCCCTAACAATGGTTAAACCCATTTAACTCAGGTTAAACCCTTTTGGCCTACCGGGCCCAACTCAAAGCCTACCGGGCTCATCCCTTACCTACCGGGCTTACTCTTGAGCCTATCGGGCTCGCTCTTAACTTCCTGGTCCAACCATGGCCTACTGGGCCTAATCTTTGCCTACCGGACCCAATCCTTAGTCTACCAGACTAAACCTTAGTCTCCGGGTTTACCCTTGGCCTACCGGGTCCAATCTTCCAATACCATACACTTGACCAACCTGCTCAATCAAACCCTAGCCTCCGGACTAAACCATAAGCCACCTTTGGTGCACACACAACACTCCCCCTAGTCTTGGCATGGGCTTATGTGCCAGAAGTACGCTCGGTCTGATCTCACCCCAATGTGAGTACGTAGGCAACTCAATTCGAGTTCAATCCTAGTTTAACTTTTTCCTTCTTGGATTAGTGTAAACTAAACTTAAGACATTTGACTAACAAACTTGACATTAAATTGGCTTAAACCTAGCAAGTAGGAAACCATTGTAAAATGGAAGTATCGGGGTGCCTAACACCTTCTTCGGACTTAACCGAACCTCTTACCTAGAACTCTAAGCAAACTAAGACCTTATCCATTACCTAGAGACTTATCCTTGTTGAATTAATAAATGGCAACTCCTTAACATTAAAATTCAAGTGAGTATGAAACCCCTACTCACAGTTCTGGCGACTCCACTGGAGATCTTGTTTAACCTCAAGGTTCAACTCGGAACCTAGGTCTAAGCTAAATTAACATCAACATTACTCAAATGCCTCAGAATTTAATCTAATACTAATTCTTTATACCGTTTGAGTGTATTTTAAACTGTACATCTCATACATAGCATAGTGGTATAGCAACCCTGAATCCCATTAGACAGGCTTAAACGCTTATGGCTGTTGAATGATTATCCTTAGTGACAGAGGCTTAAAAATCTTAGAGGTTTGCGGAGTTACTCCTGCTAGGTGATTACCCTTAGGGAAGGATTCTGAGCGCTCCCACTTACACCAATCGCTCATTTTCAAGGGTCATATATATGGTGTTAAGTGATCCCCCACCCTGCTAGGAACACATTTGCATTACCCCAACATGCATACCTATAGACTAGGCTAAGGTGTAGTTTACAAGCAGCCCACCTGGAGGGATACTCTAAACCCTAACCTGCTTGCACCCTATACCTGTCCCCAATCATAGTTAGCTACTCATGCACATTCTACCCGGATAAGCACCCACCCAAGGGCATGTGATGAGCCAAACATGTGCTTATAATAAAACACATCCTACCTTGCATCTCGACATTGCATATAGGGTTCAAATCCAGGGAAGACTGGTCTTCACAAAGACTTATTCCACCTTGACCTGATAAGCCCCTGATTCCCAACAACCCGGGTAAAGCATACCGGACCTCTGTCCTACTGCTCTATTGGATCACATGTGCCCTATCACAACAAATCAAAAATCTAAATCATCTGCATCGTTCTTACATCTTGCATTTGCATACACAGTACATTCACACAGAGTCTGTATATTTATCCAGGTAGATGGCAGGTCCGTCAGGGATTGTTCCATTAAATGGTCAGCCATCACGACCCGTGCACCTCCTCTCCCAGAGGTCATGTGATAAAACCCTCCATGATACAATTGAGGCCCTCAGTCAGAGTCAACGTCTCACTTAGGCTCAATACTACCGAATGGGTAATACCCTAGACTTGTCCATGGGTAAACCAGACTGGCACCTCTTAAATGCAACCATCCAGTGTTGGAATCCATCCTACACGGTATTCCGTTTTTGTAAGAACGAGCTGTGTCCAACACTGAGAAAATACATTGCATTCTTGGCCTAACCATAGAAGACAATGCCATAGTACCGCGCTACAAGGCATCATTCCAGGTAGAATCTCAAGGTTCTTATGAATCAAGCCTGCCTTCTTGCAGCACGATTCTAGCGGCACTTACAAATGGGAGTCTATAAAATTTCTTTAGAAACGGTACCGGCCTAGGTGGAACCCTGACTCCCTGATAGCTGAACTTCCCGGTCTTAATGCATTTACACTGATCATCATGTCCCAGCTGATATTTCCCAAGTGCCGCACCCTCGCTAACTCAGTATTGGTGGGGATCATTGAAGATATGCGTGACTCCAAGACAGTCATCCCGGTCATCCTTGTAAAGCTTCTCAGAGCTCTCAACTAAGCAGTAGAGCACAGAAAGGGCATCTTCCATGCCAGTGCACCGCTGTTGCACTTGTGGCTGGTATCACACCTACCTACCATCATACCGGTGCCCGACGTCTATCGAGATGCATACAGCCTACCCAGGAAGATTTCTCAGAATCAGGGCCAGATAGTGACTACAGACGTCAAAACTCTCTATCAGCTTTTCCAGAGCCTAACAGATGAACAAATTACATGGAAATACGTGTGGTTGGTCAGCAGATAGCTACCACGGGTTGTCATAGCAGGAAGGCGATGCATGGTCCTAGCAGGTCTCACTGGCTCAGCAGCCTACGTACCACTCCGAGTACTTCGCCAGTTTGGATTCTCTCAGCTCATTTCAGTGATAGACAACTTGAAAAATGACTTCGCCGACTTCACAGTACTGTCTGAATGCCTCGCCTGCCAATTCCAAATTGATTGATGAAGCTCCCGGAGAGATCAATAGCCAAACTTTGTGGTTACAACATGACCACCAACTGATTCTGCATACCGACTATGGGTGGAAAACCCTGACATTACATCCAGCATACTGGCACCCAGTGAACTGCCCACACCAGTTTCAGCTCCAACACGAGGAACTATACTCATCACTAAAATGGTGGTTCCCTGGAGAGACATCTTCCTGGAAAGACAATTATAAATCCAGAAGAAGGAGAAAAGGCTACAGAAGGCCCAACAAGCATTTAGGCAACAGGAAGCAGTGCAGAACCGCGAACTCCTAGCCATGTAGGAACAGATCGAGCAGTTTGAGCAGACAGTCCGATCTCTTCAGAAGAGACGTAGGGGTGATGCCGAAGAGACTGCCATCATCAGGGTCCAGTTGCACTTTCATTAAGAGCAGCTTGACAGTGCAAATGTTGAGATGACCAATTGAATCCGACAGTTTGGGTTTCAGATGTTCAATGCCACGGAAACAATTGAACACATGGAAGTTAAAATCACATCCCTTCAACAACAGATCTTGGACCTTGAAGGCGTGCCCTGGTCGCTTGACTTTACCATCACTGATGGACCTGCTTAGGGTTGAGTCTTTTTTCTTCTTGAGTCATTGTCCTGTACTCACTCACTCAATCATGCATCAATGGAAAAATCTTTTCTTGCATTTCCTCTCTTGCAAATCATGCATAATCGTGATTAGCCATTGCATTTTTTTCAGTTGCTTGAGCCTACCCATGACTCGCTCTATGATTGCGATTCTCGCAGAAGTAGCAGACACAGTTCAAATAGAAGTGCCAATCACAGAGCAAGTACCAAACAGTGTTATATCAGAAAGCAGCTCAGATTCAATGACAGAACCAGTTGATCAACAGCAGAGGAACAGTGAGATCCTATAAGCTCATGAAAAGGACATTACAGCCATCCAAGCAAAACTTGACAGCGTTCTCGATTCTCTGAAGATTCTGATTGGAACCCGAACCGATGAACCCTCTTCCCGGATCCTGATCGGCGAATCATCCGAGCAACCTATGCCTGAGCCTCACCTTATTCCACTTGTCATCCCTAATCCTGGGCCCGCTACAGGCGGTGGAGATATGGAGTATGAGCACTTTGACGGGGCAGAGAAGCCCAATACCTCATGCATCAACCAAGATAGGCCGTCTTCTTCTGACCCTATGCTGTCTCTCCGTGATCAGCACGAAGAGATAAAACAAATGAAGGAGGAGATGAGAAAGATAAAGGGTGCATCTGCTAGCACCAATCTATCTTTAGAGGACCTGACTTTCTCTTTAAGGGATGTAATTCCCGCAGGCTTCAAAGTACCAGACTTTAATAAGTACGATGACACAGGCTGCCCAAAACAACATCTATAGTTGTACCTGGGGGACATGCTCCAACACAACAAAAATCAGCCTCTGCTCATCCAGTACTTTCAGAAAAGTTTGAAGGGAGCGACCCTTCTTGGTGGATGGCGGTAGACAAGCAGAAGATGAAGACGTGGCAGCATGCTATGGACAACTTCGTGGAACTGTATTCTTTCAACCAAGAGCTCCATCCTAAGAGGAGCCAACTCGAACAATTGAGCCAGCGCAACAACGAATCCTTTTTGGAATACACCACCCACTAGAGGGAAATGACAGTAAAAATCCTTACTCCTATCCCTAAGGAGGAACTGGCCAGTATGTTCATGGGCACACTGAAGCAGCCCTACTCTATACTGATGGTAACTTTACCAGTAGTGGACTTTAGCACCATCGTCAAGACCGGTGCCTATATAGAGACCGCCATCAAAAGTGGGGCCATCCACTCCAGTCTAGGGCTTGCTCCCCCCAGTACGACTACCTCAACTAGTAGGAACAACGGTCCTCAGGACCAGAGAAAGAAAGAGAATGTGCACATGGTGGCTTCTACAGCAGCCCTCAAACTACCAGCTCTAGTAGCTCAGCAACAGCCAGTTGTTAGAAACACCCGACCAGCCCAGCCTAACTAGGGGAAAAATTGTTAGCAAGACAAACCCCCCAGGAACTTCACTCCTCTCCCTTACACTCTTAGCCAATTACTAGAGTTTTTGACCAAGCAGGGTCTTCTTGCTTTAAGAGGCCCTACTCCCCTCTTACCACTCGACAAAAGAAACAAAAATTACAATGTCGATCATTATTGCGCCTTTCACTAAGGCCCAGGCCATGAAACCGACTATTGTATTGGTCTAAAGTGCGCCATCCAAGATCTTCTGGATTAGGGAAGAGTTGAGCTGACCCACAGCAATACCAGTATTAACCAGGCACCACTGCCCCTACACAACAATCAAGTCAATTTCATACAGTGGGAAGAGCCCGGGGTAGGGCAGCCTAGACCCGACGCACTGGCAGTAGATGAAGGCATCATCAGGCCCTCCTACCAACAACTGATCATAATCCCCCTTCCCTAGTCATACATCCTGGCCATTGAGGCTCCAGTACAAATCCTTGCGCTTGAAACTGACATAGAGCAAATTGTTTACACAATCCCTTGTCCTGCCAATTGGCCCACAGCACCTGCTTAAGCCTCCACCTCTACTGGCCCAGTTCAAATCCCTCACATTCCCTTTAGCCTCAATCACGTACCCACTCCCCGGTCTCTCATCATTGAGAGTAAGAGCATAGCCAATCTCACCTGATTTGGTTGGGTGTACCAACCGCCGACAACTGAGCTGGCAAAGGCAAAGGGGAAAGAGAAAGAGACAGAAAAAGTAAGGGTACCAGGCCTTGAAAAGGAAGTAGCAGACTCTACAGTTCTACTAAAAATCCTCAGGAAAGTGGAAGAATTCAACATAACTCAGCAGTTGAGTAAGACACCAGCCCAGATCTCAATCATGGGTCTTCTTCTGACTCCCGTGCATCACCGGAAGCAACTTCTCTGAGTATTTAACAGTTCCCACGTAACACCAAGTATTACGCCCGAGAAGCTGGTCATATGGTAGGACAAGTGCTAGAACCAAGAGTTATCTCCTTTAGTGAAGAAGAGATACCGGATGATGACAAAGACCATACCCGGACCCTTTATATAGCAGTACAATGCATGGACATAACTCTATCATCAGTACTAATAGACAATGGCTCCAGCCTGAACATCTGTACACTGTCAACACTACAAAGCTTGGGTATGAATCTTAGTCAGGTAAAGAAGAGATCCATGATAATCCGGGCTTTCAACAACTCAGCAAGAATAAATCTGAGCGATATCGATCTGACTATCGGAGTCAGACCTGCTCAATTCACTACAAACTTCCAAGTCGTAAATGTGCCAGCCTCATTTACCTACTCCTCGGGAGGCCGTGGATCCACGCGGCCGAAGCTATTCCCTCCTCTTTACACCAGTGAATTAAATTCATCCAAAATGACTACCTGGTCATAATACCATCAGAGGAATTGGCGAGTACCTTCGGAAACATCCAGGAGCTAGGATAAGGCCTGCTTTCATGACTTATCAATTCGAGCAGGTCAGTTCTGTCGCCCAAATAGAAGCACAAAACAAGCAGCAAATTCTGCCATTTTTCAGGATGATGGCCAAGATGAAGTACCAGCCAAGGTCATGCCTGGGGGCTAGAAACTAGGGGATGAAGAAGAGATACACACCTCTTCGCTACACCCCGCCTTTTGGACTGGGTTATAGGCCCAAGTACGAGGACTATCTCGTAAAGCTAACACAGGAAAATAGCCGGTCGGTGAAACCTGAACCTCGACCCCACATATCTATGACCTTCCCAGTCAGAACCTTGCAATCCTACCCTGACACCTCTACTGCACCAACACCCCAGCCCAATGCCAAATCTTCAGGTATTCCAGATCCAGAGATCTTCAGCATGACCTAATTTTTTGACGAGCTAACTGTCGAAGATGCTACTGAAGCAGAACATCCAACGGGAGAGCAGGTTTGCGTCCTCTCCAACAGCACCGAAGCGTCATCCAGTCGCCAACCACTAATCCGTTGGTGGAGTGAGGCTCTCACTTTGAGGCCATTCAGGGTCGGGACAGCAGCAGTACAGGAAAGGTCAGTCAGACCAAGCAGTGAAGAAGAATCACCCTTCTCCTCATTCTATTCTCTGTTTACTCCTATTTGCAAAATCCAAATATTGGCCATTGTCAGTCTCTTTTTTGTTGAGTCATGCTTTTATAAACAACAATCATATTGTTTTATAAATGGAATTTGACATTTTGACTCAAAAACATGTTTTGCATCAAATATTTTGATTGATGACGAAATCACACAGACTCTTCCCCTGGAAGGCCTAGTGTCCTGAAGCCACAAAAAATAAAAAATCATAAGCATGTTGAATGAAGCTTAATGTTTTGCCAGGAAACTACCTGCTCAAAGGCTACCCCTAAAACTCTTCTAAAACTGACAGAAGTCGAATATGACTTAGAACATGAAGAGGAACCACCTCAGGAGATTCTAAACCTCCTAGAACACAGTGAAGGGTTACTGTAGTCAAACATTGAGGATACTGAGACAGTGAACCTTGGATCTGAGGATAACCTCCAGCTAGTCAAAATCAGCACAAGCATGAACCCGCAATAGAGAACAGACATGATCAGCATTCTAAAGAGCTACAGTGACGTCTTTGCCTGGTCATATGTAGACATACCCAGCCTGGACTTGACATTAGTGATACACAGGCTGCCTCTTGTAAATCCCTAAGTAGGAGTTGGCAAATTCCTTGATCATTAGATAGGTCATGTGTATTGTGTCTTGTTCAACTTGTCAGAAGAGTTAAAGTTTCGAGAAGATTGAAGATATTGAAGAAAAAGCTTCTACTCCGGATCTAGACAGGTAATGGACTTAGAGACCCCTACCTAGGTTGGATTTGACTTAGATAACTCTAAAAATACCTAGGAGGATAGTTTTAAGCCTAACAAAGTCTTTTGGTCTTATTTGAATCAAACAAAAATAAAAGAAAAATGTTTTGGCTAAGATTCTGTCTCAACCGATCGCTCGGTGTTGAGACCGATCGATCGGTGGCCTATCGAGTAATTGGTGGCTATCGACTGGTCAAAAAATTTGTATGGGATATTTTTCTAGGGAGGTAATTTTTAACCAATCTCTCGGTGGAAATAGCGATCGATAGGTTTTGGACCGAGCGATCGGTTATAAGCACCGATCGATCGGTTCTCCTAAACATAATTTCTATTTTTCTGGACTCTTTTCTAAACCCTATATAAACAACTTTTTGGAGACCTAATTTGTATCTTTGTTTATTTTTGAAAGAGTAGAGGTCTGAGAAACCCTTCTAGGGCTTTTTCCCTTCTTCCTCATAGATCTTTAGTGATCCCTCCTTTTTCAATCATCCTAAAGAATGCAAGTATAGATCTATACCTTTGATCTTGCATTGTGTGATCTCAGATCTGTATGAGATCCCTCTAGGGTTTGAAACTTTCTAAATTGATTCACAACCCTACACCGTGTGTGTGTGTCCGGTGTATGATCCGGAGCCCTTGTGGAAGGAGATCGATCGTGTGTGATCGTGGTATTGAAGTAGCTTGAGAAGATTTGGTCGGTCAGGAACCGAAGCTGCTACGGCGGAGATTGAACCTGCTGGTTCATGGAAATCAAGAATAAGATTCTGTAACTAGGAACGTCATGTCCGGTTTGGGTAAGGTCTTGTCTTGTATTTGAATTCTTCTCATAGTGAAGTTTGTTGATGGACGTGGTCCCGTGGTTTTTCCCCGTAAGGGTTTTTCACGTAAAAATCTTCTGTGTTTGATTTGTGTGGATTGTTGGTGTGAATTTTTTATTGATTTCTAAACTAATTATTTGAAAAATTAAAATTAGTTAGAAGTTCTTAGATAAACCTATTCACCCCCCCTCTAGGTCATAGAGATCATTGATCAGGGTAATTTCAATTGGTATCAGAGCGGGTTCACCTTTAAGACTAAACCCTTTAGTGTGATCCAGTATATTTAACTCTGTGATCATGAGTACTCTAAGAGAGGGTGGTTCAGTCTCTCGTCCCCCACTGTTCGATGGGAATAATTACGCATATTGGAAAGCCCGTATGAGAGCCTTTCTAAAATCAGTTGACGAGAGAATTTGGATGTCTATTCAAAATGGGTGGACTACGCCTGTGAAAACCTTAGGTGATTTGACTGTTGTCAAATATTCTAATGAATGGACCAGAGAAGAGCTTGAGACAAGTGGTTGGAATACTAAAGGTCTCAATGCTATCTTTACTAGCAGTCACCGCTGAGGAATTCAGACGAATCTCTTCATGTGAAACAACAAAGGAGGCATGGGATATTCTTGAGATTACCCATGAGGGTACCACCACTGTTAAAATCTCAAAACTCCAAATGTTAACCACCAAATTTGAATATTTGAAAATGGAAGACGATGACCCATTTGATGAATTTTATGCAAAACTTAGTGACATTGTCAATGCTAGTTTCAACTTAGGTGAAAGATTAACTGAGTCCAAGATAGTTAGAAAGGTCCTTAGATCTCTACCTGAGAGATTTCAACCCAAGGTCACTGCTATTGAAGAGAGTAAAAATGTTGACTCTCTGAAGATTGAAGAATTAGTTGGTTTACTCCAAACATATGAACTCAATCTTCGACCATCCAAGAAGACCAAATCTTTAGCCTTGAAATCAATTAAGGAATCTTTGGATGAGGATAACAGTGATGGAGAGATGGATGAGGAAGAAATAGCTCTCTTCGTTAAAAAATTTCGAAAATTTTTTAGAACGAAAAAGAGGTTCAATCCCAAACTGGGAGGAAAATCTTTTGAAAAGTCAAAGTCTAAGCCCTGGAAAAACAAGAAAAATTCTAAGAGTGGCGACAAGAAATCCCAAGGAATTCAATGTTATGAATGCCATGGCTTCGGTCATATTTCACCTAACTGCCCTAACAAGAAGAAGAGTAAGGGCAAGGTGATGAATGCTTGTTGGGATGACAGTGATTCCGAGAATGAAGAATCAGACAGTTCCTCTTCAAGTGAAGAAACTGATAATCATACTGCTTTCACTGTATCCCTTTCTGGGATTCTTGAGACTTCCTCAGTGGTTGATGAAATGGATAGAAGTGATGAAAGTTTTCATACTGAGTCTAGTGGAGACACTGAGAAGAGTCATACTGACTCTGAAAGTGATGAAGATTTGAAAACAACTTATGATAAGTTGTATTCTGAAAGTTTGAAGCTGACTAAAGCAAAAATCTCTTTGAGCAAAAAACTCAAAATCATTCAAAATGAAAGAGATACTTGTAAACTAGAAGCAAAGGAGAAGAGTGCTCTAGTTAGTCAGCTTGAAAATGAAAAAGAGGTTTTTGTTGAAAAAGTTCACTGTCTTTTGGAAGAAAATGTCTCATTGACTAATTTGGTCAGAAAATTAGAAGTTGAAAGAGACACTTCTTTGAAAGAAGTTGAAGAGTCAAAGACTCTATTAGTGGAGCTGAAATCTTTAAAAGATTCTTTTGTTGATAAGGTGAAATTTCTTGAAAAAGAACATCATAATACCCTTAAAGACAAGAATAACTTGATTCAGAAGGTCTATACTCTTGAGAAAGAAGTAAGAATGTTTGAAAACACTAGTTTCCTAGATGAATTAGTTAGAAAATTTGGTTCAAATTCGAATAGATCTGGGATAGGACATGCTGACACACCAGCTGGTCCTTTAGCTGTTGGTACAATGGCTAGTGCTGTGTTTGAACCAATACATTCTGATCCCAAAGTAAATGTACATTCTACATCAAGTACTAAGGCTTATACAAATTTTGTAAAGCCTAGAAATGCAGCTCCTAGAGTGAATGCTTTGAGGAATCAAATTCTATTTAGAAGAAATCCTCCTCCTCTTCCTAGATTCATACCCACATGTCACTTTTGTGGTGTGAAAGGTCACATTCGACCCAACTGTAATGCGTTTAGGAGAGCTCCCCGAAATTGTTCATGGAACCAAAATCAAAGTCAAGAGAATCTTCAAATGCAGATTCAAGTTTTGGCTGAAAAATCTAGAATTTTGAGTGAAGATGTCAATAGGATTGCTTAAATGTCTTGAAATGAAAATGGTCCATTCAGTCCTTATGATTACTCAAGAGGAAAGAATGTGACAAATCATAATGCTAAAACTGAACAGAACAGAAAGAGGTCTAGAAGGTCGAAAAAGAAAAAGGACTCTACTACACAGAATAATATTCAAATGTCTAAACAACATTTAAAAACTGTGTATGTGAGAAAGGATGACCTTAAGTGCTTTGTCATTCATACTGCCTTTAAAGCCTAAAACACAGAAATGTGGTACTTCGACAGTGGATGTTCTCGGCATATGATAGGTAACAAGTCCCTATTTACTCAATTTGAGGACTGTCCAGATGAGACTGTTACTTTTGGTGATGGAAACAAGTCATTAGTTAAAGGGAAGGGTATCATCGATTCACCAGGCATACCAAAATTCAAAAATGCCTTGTTTGTTGAAGGACTGAAAGCTAATTTAATTAGCATAAGTCAACTATGTGATGATAACCATGCTGTGCACTTTACCCAAAATAAATGCTTAGTCATTAATGGTAAAGGTAAGTGTGTTCTAGAAGGGTTGAGAAACCTAACAATTGCTACGGCTTAATCCCTAGTTATAATTTCTCAAATGTCTGTAATAGGGCTAAAATTGAGGAAGTTGATTTGTGGCTTCGAAGGCTAGGTCACATGAACTTCAAAGACCTATGCAAAATCTCAAAGCAAGAGCTTGTGAGAGGTGTGCCCAAACTAGGAAAGCCTTCTACTGCTGTGTGTGGGCCATGTCAGATTGGTAAACAAATTAGAACCCCACATAAGAAGACTTCTAGTATTGCTACTTCACATCCACTGGAATTAATTCATATGGATCTTATGGGTCCTACAAGAACTGAAAGTCTAGGTGGAAAGCGCTACATCCTAGTCATGGTTGATGATTTCTCCAGAATGTCACGGGTGACATTTATAAGAGAGAAATCCGATGCTTTTGAAAATTTGAAAAGTATTTGCTTGAAAATTCAAAATGAGAAAAGATGCCAAATCACTCGAATTTGAAGTGATCATGGAAAGGAGTTTGAAAACTCTAAGTACAACGACTTTTGTGATGAGTCGGGTATCAAACATGAATTTTCTGCACCCATTACACCTCAGCAGAATGGTGTTGTGGAGAGGAAGAACAGGGTTCTCCAAGAGATGGCTAGAGTTATGCTTCATAGCAACAATCTAGCTTCTCATTTCTGGGCTGAAGCAGTTAACACTGCTTGCTATATTGTTAATCAAGTTTTTCTAAGACCTGGAACAAAGAAAACCCCTTATGAGTTGTGGAATAACAAGAAACCCAGTGTCAAGTACTTTCGAGAATTCGGAAGTAAATGCTATATCCTTAAGAATAGAGAGCAATTGGGCAAATTTGAATCCCGAAGTGATGAAGGGATATTTCTTGGGTATTCCACAAACAGTATAGCTTATCGAGTGTATAACTTGAGAACCTCTACAATTATGGAGTCCATCAATGTAGTTGTGGATGACTCCAGTGTTGAAAATGTGCAACTTGAGGATGATGAAAGTGCTGGAAATGAAAATGTTGAAACTACTTCAACTCCACTTATTACTAAGCAATCATCTCCATTAAAACCTACACATCCTAGGGTTATGAGTCCTCACACCTCCACAGATATTATTGGTGATCTTGAAAGTGGAGTGAGAACGAGGAAACAAATTGAAAATGAAGTTAGCTACATTTGCTATACTTCATCTTTTGAACCCAAGAATGTAGCTGAAGCCCTTGCAGATGATAATTGGATAAATGCAATGCAAGAAGAGTTACTTCAATTTACTAGGAATGATGTTTGGTATTTAGTACCTAGGCCTAACAATACAAATGTGATAGGTACTAAATGGATTTTCAAGAACAAATCTGATGAAAAAGGTACTATCATAAGAAATAAGGCTAGGTTAGTTGCACAAAGATACACCCAAATTGAAGGCATTGACTTCGATGAGACCTTTGCTCCTGTTGCCAGGCTAGAATCAATCAGAATTCTTCTAGCTGTGGCTTGCCATATGAAATTCAAGCTTTTTCAAATGGATGTTAAGAGTGCCTTTCTGAATGACATTCTACAGGAAGAAGTCTATGTGGAACAACCAAAAGGGTTTGAAGATCCACATCACCTTGATCAAGTCTATCGGTTAAAAAGGGCCTTCTATGGGTTAAAGCAAGCTCCAAGAGCTTGGTATGAGAGGTTGACTACTTATCTCTTGGAAAAAGGATTTCGAGAGAGGGAGTAGTCAGAACCCTTTTCATAAAGAATGTGAAAGGTGATATTGTCATCGCCCAGATATATGTTGATGACATTGTGTTTGGTTCCACATTAGACCTACATGCTCTTTTATTTACTGAACAAATGAAAAATGAATTTGAAATGAGCATGGTTGGTGAGCTGAGTTTCTTCCTTGGTCTTCAGATCAAGCAATTAGATTCTGAGATCTCAGTATCTCAAATCAAATATGCTAAAAATCTGGTGAAGAAATTTGGTATGAGCTCTGCTAAGCATGCAAGGACTCCTATGAGTTCTACTACAAAACTTAGTAAAGATGCTTCAGGCAAGGATGTTGATCAAACTTCTTATAGAAGCATGATTGGTAGTTTGCTCTACCTAACTGCCACTAGACCAGACATTGCCTTTAGTGTTGGAGCATGTGCCCGCTATTAAGCGAGCCCAAAAGAGTCTCACTTGCTTGCAGTCAAGCGTATCATTCGATATGTGAGTGGAACTCTATCATTTGGCTTCTGGTATTCTTTTGATACCAATGCCACAATAGTTGGATATTCTGATGCCAACTGGGCCGGAAATGATGATGATAGGAAGAGCACCTCCGGAGGGTGTTTCTATATTGGAAACTGCTTAGTTGCTTGACTTAGCAAAAAGCAGAATTCAATTTCATTGTCCACTGCCGAAGCTGAGTACATAGCAGCTGGCAGTTGTTGCACTCAACTTCTGTGGATGAAGTAGATGTTGCATGATTACGGGATTGAACAGGGCACTATGACTGTGTATTGTGATAATTCAAGTGCTATCAATATTTCGAAAAATCCCGTTCAACATTCTCGCACAAAACACATTGACATTAGGCATCACTTCATTCGTGATCTAGTTGAGCAAAATGTTGTGTGTATTGAGTATGTCCAAACAGAGAAACAATTTGCAGACATTCTCACAAAACCCTTAGATTCCCTTAGGTTTGAGTTCCTTAGGAAATCCATTGTTTTGTGCGGAGTTGAGTGATGATGTGCTTTCTTTATAGCCTATGTGTTCTTCTTGTTTCATTTAAGTCATAGAGCTATTTTTTTTTCTTTAATTCATAAAAATCCAAAAACATTAAAATTTTTTTTTTTGAAAAATGTTGCAAAAAATAGTGTGTTTGTATGACCTTCTCTCCTATCTTTATGCATAAATTTATTTCCTTGAAATCATAATTGAATATTAATTCCAAGGTTAAATTTTTCATATGATTGAGTAAATAAGGATAGTTCAACTATTAGTTCTATCTTGTGATTTAAAATGGTCATGATCACCAATCTCAGTTAGAGTTGAGTAAACAAAGATGTTATGTGTTGCACATGCACTCTAACTGATTCTTGAGATGATATTAGTTCCTATTTATAGATTCTAATATTATACCATATGGTTCCCTAGATTAATCAAATCTAGTATAACCAAAGGGATTAAAATTTCATAAGGTGAGCCCCCTAATTATAAAAATTATTGACATGGAAAGGACTATCTGTGAGTTTGTGTGATAGCTTCTAATGAATGCAAACAGTGTGTAATGGCTACCTAGACAAACAGTAGGTATCATATGGGTTGCTAGTGTGAAAGTCCCCACTGTCATTAGAGAGGGCTACCTTCTCACTTGTGTGAAAGTCACCAGTGTCCAAAGAACTGCTAATGAGTAAAATTTGACAATAAAATGAAGTGACTTTATTAGTCAAATTTGGGATAAACATTGCTCATCATAATTCTATGGATGTCTCTTGGTTTAATTCTAGTTTTTGAACATTCTAGAGTACCTTTTATGCTATAATGTCAAAATCTTGTTTTGTGGATGAAACCAAGCCTCAGAGTCATGTTATGAATTTTTAATATTACACACACATTACTTCTGAGTGTTTCTTGACTCTAAATGTGAATTTGATGCAAAAATCATAATTGAACACTTATGGAAACTAAAAGTTGTTTACATAATCCTTGTTCATAACTATTTTGTAATATAAATTCTTGGGTGAATATTCTTTATGATTTTGATGAAATAAATATTTGCATAAGTGTATGGTCATTAGGTGATTTTGAGGTGAAAATAAGTTTAAATCTTGCTTTGGTTCAGGGGGCGAAAAATGGTTTTAAGTCAAAATTTTCAAAAAATTTTCCAGACCACCGATCGCTCGGTGTTATTGACCAATCGATCGGTCTTTCGTGAATGAAACCCTCATTTCTAATTTTTCTATTCACTTGTTCTCCGAACTCCAGAGCGATCTCTCAGTTCCTTCTCCTCCAAATCCCTCATACTGTCATTTCTTTCTACTCCAAGGGTTTCCAAGCATTTAAAAAGGTAAACTTTGTTCCTTTTCTTGATTTTGGATTAATTTTCACATCTAGGGCATCAAAAATCCGTGATGGTTTTTTCATTCTCCTTAGTTATTCTTGCATTCCTCATGTCCGGTGTCTCTAAACCTGGAAAAAAAAAGGAAAAGCTTGTTCGTCCTCGAAAGTTCTTTTGGGTCCCTTCATTAGCTCTACTGCTGCTCGGCTTTATAGTGAGTATTTTAGCAAGAAGGCTATTATGGTTGAAAGGGGTCTTCGAATTTTCGATTTTGGTGATTATCACCTTCCTAAGCTCATTACCGATCGTCAATAGGAAGGTATTCTCACTTTATCCGGTCCTGCTCCTATTCAGTTGGTCCAGGAATTTTACTCAATTTTTTCTGAAATCAACTCTAAAACCTGGTCTTTCAAATCTCGAGCTTTAGAAAAATCTGTTTTGATAAATCCTAATGTCATTGCTAAATTTCTTGGTTGTTCTAGAGTTCCAGATGCTTATTATCCTTATAAATATAAGAATGACGAGGATAAAGAATCTATGAACAATGTAGTCACCTTTCTTTGTGGTGCTACTACACTTTGGGTTGGCTCCTTCATTGAAGTGTCTAAACTCACTAGGGCTGCAAGACTTGTAAACCTAGTAATGAGTGCCAATATCCACCCAAAGGTTCATACAGTGGACCTTAGGGAAGATAGAGCACGATTTTTGTTCAGTCTCCTTCGTGGACATGATATTGATCTTGCCGCACACATTATTGATTTGATGATTCAAGCCCATCAAACTCAAACTGTAGTTGGAGCCCTTCAATTTGGTTCCCTGATCACTAAACTCCTTGGTTCTCAAGGGGTCATTGCTCCTCCTGGTGTTCCTACTCGTAATCCGAAGGGTCCAATCAACAAAAAGACCATAGCTCAGAGTTTCTCACATGCTTCAGTTCGAGATACTGAGGAAGAAGCAGAAGTTGGTGCCGGGTCCTCTCATCCACCTCCGGCCTCGATTGATGATCTTGCCAGAATGATGAGAGAGATGCAGATGGATCTCCAGACTCATGTTTCATCTTACCAGGAGTTCACTACAGAGATCCAAGGTCGACTCGGATCACTTGATGCAGCAGTGCTAAGTGTCCAGCGGGATGTTCGTGATTTGAGAGCATATTATGAGTCCCATCTCACTTCTGATGAAGAGGAGTGAGAGTTAGTTTGATGTACTAGGCTACTCCTTATGTTTCATGTATTTATATTTAGGAGTTTACTGTAGTCCTAGTTTATTTTGAGACATTGGATGTATTTTGTCTTGGTTGTACTCAGTACACACCACATATGGATGATATTGACTTGGATGTTTATGAATGGTATTGTCTTGGATGTTGATTATTCTCTATGAGATGATGTTTGCACTTTTACTCTGATTTTTTGTATCTCATCTCATCTCATATGATAATTTTGCCTTAGTTCATTTATTTCCATTCTACCTTTGGCATTTTGAGCCAAAAAAGGGGAGATTGTCTGCCAGTATTTGTAGGTATGGTATAATATGGATTGGATATGATATGGTATGGTTGAACCTGATGAACTTGTTATAGAACTTGTTATAGATGAACCTATTATGAAATCTTTTATTTCCCATGCTTCATAGGTTTTTGGTTGAGCTTGTGCAGGCAAACAGGTTCTAAGTTTGGTGAAACATGACAAGTTGAAGTGTCATGGAATTTTTTTTGTATTGAGTCATGTAAAGGTTCAATTTTGTATTTTTGAATCATTTGGAAAATTTGAACCTAGTATGTGAGTTAGTCTTGTTTTGTCCCGGAATTGCCAAAGGGGGAGATTGTAAATCCCTAAGTAGGAGTTGCCAAATTCCGTGATCATTAGATAGGTCATGTGTATTGTGTCTTGTTCAATTTGTCAGAAGAGTTAAAGTTTCGAGAAGATTGAAGATATTGAAGAAAAAGCTTCTACTCCAGATCTAGACAGGTAATGGACTTAGAGACCCCTACCTAGGTTGGATTTGACTTAGATAACTCTAAACATACCTAGGAGGATAGTTTTAAGCCTAACAAAGTCTTTTGGTCTTATTTGAATCAAACAAAAATAAAAGAAAAATGTTTTGGCTAAAATTCTGTCTCAACCGATCGCTTGGTGTTGAGACCGATCGATCGGTGGTCTACCGAGCGATCGGTGGCTATCGACTGGTCAAAAAATTTGTATGGGGTATTTTTCCAGAGAGAATTTTTAACCGATCTCTCGGTGGAAATAGCGATCGAACGGTTTTGGACCGAGCGATCGGTTATAAGTACCGATCGATCGGTCCTCGTAAACATAATTTCTATTTTTCTGGACTCTTTTCTAAACCCTATAAACAACTTTTTGGAGACCTAATTCGTATCTTTGTTTATTTTTGAAAGAGTAGTGGTCTGAGAAACCCTTCTAGGGCTTTTTCCCTTCTTCCTCATAGATCTTTAGCGATCCCTCATTTTTCAATCATCCTAGAGAATGCAAGTATAGATCTATACCTTTGATCTTGCATTGTGTGATCTCAGATCTGTATGAGATCCCTCTAGGGTTTGAAACTTTCTAAATTGATTCGCAACCCTACACCTTATGTGTGTGTCTGGTGTATGATCCGGAGCCTTCGTGGAAGGAGATCGATCGTGTGTGATCGTGGTATTGAAGTAGCTTGAGAAGATTTGGTCGGTCAGGAACCGAAGCTGCTATGGTGGAGATTGATCCTGCTGGTTCGTGGAAATCAAGAGTAAGATTCTGTACCTAGGAACGTCGTGTCTGGTTTGGGTAAGGTCTTGTCTTGTACTTGAATTCTTCTCATAGTGAAGTTTGTTGCTGGACGTGGTCCCATGGTTTTTTCCCGTAAGGGTTTTCCACGTAAAAATCTTCTGTGTTTGATTTGTGTGGATTGTTGGTGTGAATTGTTTATTGATTTCTAAACTAATTATTTGAAAAATTAAAATTGGTTAGAAGTTCTTAGATAGACCTATTCACCCCCCTCTAGGTCATAGAGATCATTGATTAGGGTAATTTCACCTCTAAACCCTGACGTTAGAACAGTTAAGCAGAAATTGAGACAGAGGAGGCCAGAATAGTCACAGAAAGTCAAAGAGGATGTTAAAAATCAGATCAGTGCAAGCTTCATGGCAGTAGCAAACCTACCCATACCCAAGAAGGATCACAAAGTCTAGATGTGCATCAACTATTGGAACCTGAACAAAGTCAGTCCCAAAGACAACTTCCCTCTCTCGCACATCGACATCATGGTCGACAACACTGCGGGCCACGAGACTCTCTCATTCATAGATACTTTCTCCGGATACAACTAGATTAGGATGACAGAGGAAAATATGGAGAAAACCTCCTTCATCACACCTTGGGGCACGTTCTGGTACAAGGTTACGCCGTTCAAACTTAAGAATGTAGGGGTAACCTACCAGAGGGCCATGACGGCACTATTTCATGACATGATCCAAAAGTCAACTGAAGTCTATGTGGATGACATGATCGTCAAGTCGCCTACTGCCGGGTAACATTCAGAAGACCTAAAAAGACTCTGTGATAGACTCAGAGAGTTCGGCATGAGACTGAATTCAGCCAAGTGCGTCTTTGGAGATTTATCAAAAAAGCTCCTTGGCTTCATAGTCAGCAAAAGAGGCATTGAGATCGATCCAGCCAAAGCTAAGGCTATCATCGAAATGCCAACTCCCCAGACTGAAAAGGAAATCCGTGGATTCCTGGGCGGAATTCAATACATCAGTCGATTCATCTCTCAGTTCACTTCGATATATGGCCGATCTTCAAGCTTCTCCGGAAGAACACACTTACAGTTTGGATAGATGAGTGTTAAGAACCCTTTGATAGAATAAAGCAGTACCTGCTCAACCCTTCAGTGTTTGTGCCTCCTAAATCAGGATGGCCACTGCTACTCTACATCTCAATGCAAGAAACCTTAATGGGGTACGTCCTGGCACAACGTGACGAGAAAGGTAGAACAGAGCAAGCCATTTACTACATCAGTAAGTGTCTACTAGAGTACGAAGAGAGGTACAGCCCGCTCGAGAAAACATATCTGGCACTGGTCTGGGCTACTCAGTGTTTGCAGTATTAGCTGCTTTCCTATCCGGCAATCTTGATCTCTCGGATGGACCCGCTCAAATACCTCCTCAAAAGCCAACCACCACCAGAAGGACTGTCCAATGGCTTATGATGTTGTCTGAATTCGACATCACGTACATGACTCAGAAGTCAATAAAGGGGTAGGCGATAACAGATCACTTGGCCCACAGTCCAACTCAGGACTATGTGTCTGTACATGATCGATTTCCAGACAAAGCCATCTTGTACACCGAAGCAGAAGAGCAAGAATACTCCAACTAGGAGTTATACTTCGACAGAGTTGCCAACAGTCACGGGTATGGGGCGGGA
Organism: Tetracentron sinense; assembly: GCA_015143295.1. Lineage (NCBI taxonomy): Eukaryota > Viridiplantae > Streptophyta > Magnoliopsida > Trochodendrales > Trochodendraceae > Tetracentron > Tetracentron sinense. Next base: position 25,717,979 of record CM026563.1, on the reverse strand, counting down.
GCAGTCTTGATCTCACCTAAGGGGGCACACCTCCTTATCTCAGTTAAGCTAAAGTTCAGATGCTCAAATAACGAAGCAGAATATGAGGCGTGCATAGTTGGACTGAAAGAAGCCTTGACATCGGGATTGAAGAGGTAGACGTCTATGGTGACTCATCCTTGGTAATCTGTCAGACAAATGAATCTTAGGCCATCCGAGAACCCCGGCTAGTCCCATACCTAGCCTACCTCAACATGCTTATCACTCTGTTCAGAAGAATCATCTTCAGCCACAGATCTCAGAACCACAATAGGTTTACCGATACATTGGCTACTCTCGCCTCCATGGTACAAATCCCCAAGGGCATCATGCTCTGGCCAATCAAGATTCAGCAACAGAATTAGCTTGCCTAATGCCTTCAGATTGAAGAAGTATTAGACAACAAGCCTTGGTATACGGACATCAAGTAGTACCTTGAGGACGGGACCTTCCCAGTCGATGCTACCAAAACAGACCGGTGGGCAATCCGAAGACTGGCTATTCAATTTGTCCTCTCAAGAGGAGTCCTGTACAAAAGGTCGCCGAACCTAATCTGGCTTAGATGCCTCAACACCAGTGAAGTAGCACAGGTAGTCGAAGAAGTCCACGGAGGAACTTGCGGCCCACACATGAATGAGCTGATGCTTGCCAAGAAGATACTCCGACTGGGTTACTACTGGTCTACAATGGAAGCTGACTATTGTAAGCCCGTACAGAAGTGCCACCAGTGCCAAATCTATGCTGACAAAATCAATGCACCGCCGACAAGGCTACACAATATGACTGCTCTGTGACTATTCTCTGTTTAGGGCATTGACGTCATCAGACCCATAGATCTGAAAGTATCTAACAGGCATCAATACATCCTGGTTGTAATCGATTACTTTACCAAATGGGTCGAGGCAACCTCTTATGAAAACGTCACAGTCTCCGTGGTTCAGCGTTTTTTGAAAATGGATATCATCTGTCAGTACGGAGTCCAGTATGAGATTGTGACAGATAATGCTCTCAACTTCTACAACAAGGAGATGATTGATCTTTGCCAGAAATTCAAAATACAGCATCATAACTCCACACTATACAGGCCATAAACCAATGGTGCAGTTGAAGCCGCCAACAAGAACATGAAGAAAATCAGAGAGAAGATGGTGACCAATTACTTTGCCTGGCATGAGATGCTCCCATACGCACTCATGGCCTACAGAACGTCCATCCGAACCTCAACTAGAGACCAACATTTTCTATGGCTTATGGTATGGAAGCAGTCCTCCTCTTCGAAGTATAAATTTCATTACTCTGGGTGCTAATGGAAGTAGAAATCTCAGAGGCAGAATTGACACAGACCCGATATGAACAGTTGAATCTGATCAAAGAGCGATGACTGAAAGCCATCAATCACTCACAGGCCTATCAGAGGCGCATGGCTAGGACTCTAGATAGGAAAGTCAATCCCCGAAGCATCGAAGTTGGTGACCTAGTTCTTCGAAAAATGTTATCAAACCGTCCTGACCCGAGAGACAAATTCACACCCAACTATGAATGCCTATATATCGTCCGAGGCAGTACCCTTCGACTCGGTCTCATGGATGACGAAAACCTCAAAGAGCTCGTCAACATGGATAAAGTCAAACGATACTATGCTGAGGGTCTAGATTTGATAGGCGCTTTGCACTTGTAGAATCTTTGGGAAATAACAGGAGGCCATCTTTGGTACACTCCTTATCCCCAATATTGTAAACCCTTTTACAAAAATCAATGAAATCTGCTAGTCAGCCCCTTGAGCCTAACAACCTCTCTTTTAAAAAATCTTTTCAGGGACACCCTCCCTCGTCAACCTGTGGCATTTGCTTGAACTACGTCATGACCTGATCCTGCAAAGGGTACGTAGGCAACCTGTCAAATCCGGTGCGGTCGCAAAAAGGATTAAAACACCCCCAGAATCCTTTCTTCCCCAAAGAATCAAACCTTCCCCGACTCCCCTACAGAGTCAAATTATTCCCCAGAATTAGTCTAACTATGTCGCTGTCCTTATAGAGAAATATTTTCCCCACAGAGTCACTCCCCAAGCAGAGTCCAACTCTCCTAACTTCCCTCGACAGAGTCGACACCAAATTATACAAAATTTCCATAAAGGAAAATCCCAAAATAGATGTTGATACATTTTCAAAAGTCGGGGACTCCCTCGTCGGGCTTTATCCCCAACAGAATCAACTTCTTTCAAGAAGAGTATCTTCTCCACGGAGTCAAACTTTCTCCATCCCCAGTGTAGTCAAAACTCTCCCCAGAAGAGTCAACTTCTCCCCCAAATGGGGAAAATCCCCAGTCGAGCTCTATTGGAGAGAACAATCTCCTAAAAAAAAAAAAACCTCCAAGCGAGTGCAAATCAACTACAACCCAAGGTGTCCTAAATTTTTGTCCCCTAGCCTACTTTTCGTCCCACTCTAAGTCTTCCTACATCCTCTAGAAACTACGAGTGCAAGCTCAATATCACATCTACATCCCTTAACGGAGTATAAACACTAGACAGGTGTCAATCAGGGCAATGAAGGGAGATGATTTAAATCCTCGGTCAGATTGCAGGCAGGAGTGAAAACCAGTAACGGCCTCATTGCACAAAAATTACATGATTCCAAGACCTAGTTTAGCGACTAGGGACAAAAAAGGGATAAAAATCAATCAGTTTCGTAGGCATGAAGAAAGCCGGCAATGGCTTCATCACGCAAAAATTATGCGAACCTCATGACTTGGTCATTCCAAGGGTAAAAAAAAGAAAAAGTTGAAAATCCGTTTGGCAACAACATCTAGCAGCAATCAAGCTTACCGGATTCCCCAATTATCCCTAATAGTCAGCATCTCTCAGTGGACCGGTATCTCCAATAGAGATTCCAACAGAGAATATCCCCAGCAGATGTTTAACTCCCAAGCATTCCCCAGCAGAGAATCATTAAGAAAATATCTCCCCAACATACAGGCAAACATCGGGAAATCCCCAGCAAACTGAAAATCCCCAAATTCCTTGGCAGTGGCTCGCAACAGAAACCCACTCCCCAGCAGATCCTCAATGGCGAACAATCTCCAACCCCTAGCAGATCCCCAGTGGAAGCCTCCAATGGCTCACAGCAGTACTCTTCCCCAGTAAGAGTCCAGAAGCTTACAAAGCCTGTCCGAAAGCTTCTCCTTAGCTAGGGCCCTCAGCCTGCAACAGCATTTGACAAGCTTGTTTACCCTTTGTTCAAGAGTGAAAGATAATTCACAAATCCCCTTAAGCCCTAACGTAGGCGATTTACTGGCACATCTGAAAGCTAACTAAGCATTTTTGTTGTCAAAACTAAAATCTTTGCAAAAGTCTCCTATACTTTTTCTGAAAAAAGATTTTTGAAAACAAACTTTTGGTATCAAAACCCGTTTGTACCAACCTACACCAAGCAGCCCGGCCAACAAGCAGAGAAAGCTGACGCTGTGCATCCCCACCAATCGCGAATTGCCACAGAGTTATGGGAAAACATCCTCGTCTTTATCCCTGCATAATAGCATAGCATCATATCTTGCATGACCAAAACTTCTCAGCAGCATTCAACATGATCAAAATCCAGTCCTTCTTGGGTAATTCCAATATTAATCCGGCGTTACGCCTCAAAACTTTTTCAACACCCCCGTGTGTCCTAGATATCCTGTGTGGTCCATGATAGTCTTATCACAAAACAACATTACCTCCTGCATGTCTTTCTTTGCGATACCCCCGTGTGTTGTAGACATCTTGTGTGCTCCGTCACAGCCTCGTCACAAAACAACATTACCACTTCATGTCTCCTTTTATAACACCCCCATGTGTCCTCGACATCCTGTGTGCTCCGTGATAGCCTCGTCACAAAAACACATTACATCCTTAATGTCTCCCTTTGTGACACCCTCGTGTGTCGTTGAAATCTTGTGTGCTCCGTGACAGTCTCATCACAAAACAACAGTATCTCCTGCATGTCCCCCCATGGGACACCCCCGTGTGTCCTCGACATCTTGTGTTCTCCATGACAACCTCATAACAAAATAGTATTACATCCTGCATGTCTCCCTTTGTGACACCCCCGTGTGTCCCTTAACACCCCGTGTGTTCTGACACCCTGTAATACCCTTGAAACTCTGCGTATCCCCTTTTAACACCCCGTGTGTTCCTGACACCCCGTGTGTCCTTCGACCGGTTAGTTAATCCACTCCAGGAGACACCGTTGCAATCATTTTGACTGCCGTTTCCGAGCGACACCCTCTTTCGGCTAAACACCTCTGGGCCAAGCTATCTTTGTATCCACTTTCTCCCCCAGCTACTCGCTACTCCCCAGTAGTGGCCCTAATCTCTACATGTGCACTCACCATTTGCACAGCAAAGATGCGTATCATACCGCATTCCCAAAATCCAATCTTGGTGTAAAAATTTGATGATTCCAGTCTTTGTCGTTCAATCACCGACCTTGGCATTCTCCGACAAAGAGAGGCAGCTGTAAGCATCCAATTTTTACACCCCTATCCTAACAATGGTTAAGGGTGCTTAACCATGGTTACCCCAACTGAATCCCCTTAACCCTAGGACTAACCCCAGTTGGCTCTTAACCCTAGGCGAAACCCTTACAAACCCTAGGCAAAACCCTAGCAAAACTTAGACATCACCCTAGTCAAACCCTAGGTTTTAACCCTAGTTAAACCCTAACCCTAGGTAAACCCTAGCCTAACCCTTGAACCTAATTCTAGGTAGACCGCCTGTTAATCCTAGGTAAACCCTAGCCTAACCCTAGGACCTAACCCTAGTCAAAACTTAGGTAACCCTAGTTTAAACCAAACCCTAGGATCAAGCCCTACCTAAGCCCTAAGCCCTTAGGGCTTAAACATCAAATCTAAAAACCGCATAAGGTCCAAACCCCTCAGCTTGGGCCCAAGCCCTGGCCCAAGAATTCAAAATTCTAGACCCGTACCGCATGCAAGGCCTAGGCTAGACCACTGTTAGGTAAAAACCAAATGTGGTGGTAATCTATTTACCGACATTTCGGTTTTTGCCTAATAGGGAAATGGTGGTAGAGGATCTACCATCAATACCTGGTTCCATATTCGGCAGCACACCCACACTCTATAAGCTTAGGCATGCTTCTGGGGAAGTGTAGAGCCCCAGAAATTGAGTTCACTGTTCATGTGAATAGTGCCCTTACATGGTGTGTGTGTAAAGGCCTAAGGCCTCCCATTGTGTTCTTGATATTATGATTAGTCAAGTGAGGATTTTAGGTATATGGTTTGAGTCTTAAAAAGAGTGTAAAGATACTCTAAGTGGGTAAAATCAAGGGTATAAAATATCCCAACTGTTTAAATGGGTTGTTGGTGAATAGTGCTAGTGCATGAGGCATAAAGAGGCCGGAGCCTCTCACGCATGTCGGTGTGAATTTAATTACCATTGAGGTGGGTTAAAAACCTATGGAGAAGGATTTATGAGGTGTGAGTAGGGTATTGGACACAAGGGAAAAGAGCATGAAAACACTCGAGGTGTTCTAGGTGGTGAAAAGGTATGTCTCGGCATTTGCCTCAACTTTAAAGGGCTCTAGTTTAGTCATCATTGCTCAGAATCGAGTGATTATTGAATTTTGGAAAGGCACTAGAACCCTCTTCAAGGTTCATGCTGATCACTTTCCCTGATTTTGAGTTGGGGTTGAGTCAAAAGTCCAATTTCCAAAGTCGGGACTGTTGAAAATCTGGGCTGTCGCAACCCATTGCAGACCAGTCCGCTTTAGGGGCATTTTGGTCCATGAATAAAGAAGAATTATAATTTTTGCAAAACATAAAAGTTGTTTCTCTTCGAAAGATGAATCTAACGCAAGTTGAATCGTCAAAATTGGACAAGTGGGTCAAAGTTATGGCCGAAATACCAAAGTGCATTTTTGCAGAGCACCGATCACTACCGATCGCTCGGTCCACTACCAGTAGATCGGTCATAAGCACCAATCGATCGGTCCACTACCGGTAGATTGGTCATCTATCAGTCGTCTATCGGTCCTACGCATTTTGCAGAAATTTTATTAGGGGTTTTTTGGTCTTTTGGCCATTCCACCCTTATTCTTAAGGGTTGGCTCGAGCCAATGGTGTTCACAAATACCTTTAGCAATATTTTGAGAGAGAGTAAGAGGGGAAAAAAGGGGTTTTCTCCTAGGGCATCAAGTGGAGAAAGATCAAGGGTTTAGAAACCCTAGAGCATCCCAAAAGCTTGGATTTCTCAATCCACGGCTCAAGCACGTGAGGAGCACATTCTCCAAGCTCGGCAGCGTTCTTCCTCGATATTTTCAAGGGTTTCTTCCCCTAATCAAGGTTAGTACACCCTACTAACTACTTTAGTAATAACCTAGGTTACTTTAAAATCATACTTGTAGATTTCTTTAGTTCATTCTTTTCTTGACTTGTTTTATTAAATCCCTAAATTTAATCAAGAAAAAGAAGTAATGATGGTTGTGGGAATGTGTGGTTAAGGCGATGGATGCCATATGGATATGATGGGTGTTATATGATGGAAATGGTGGAAGTGTACATAATGAACACACTTGAATGTTGATGAAATTACAACCATAAAAAGAGGAAATGAAATGGTTAGAAAGGAGTTGTGCTCTTTGCGTTTGATAAAATGCATCAATGAGATAAAAACCTATGGCTAAGAACAAATTAATGAAAATGAAGAAAACGTGGCATGTAAGATGTTTGATTAAATGCTTGTGTAAAATGTAAAACCTAATCTATGGGATATGAGATAGGGATATTTTCCCAAATTTTTTTTGTAAAAATGATGATATGCTTTATGAATTCCATAAATCTCTCATGTGCCTATAATTGTTCAAATGATATCTATTATCCTCAATTTCTCCATGCTATTATTATTATGTTTACAAACTACACCCACAAGTACACATGCATGCATGAATCGACTTTTCAAGTATATGTATATAAAAAAACGACAGGAATAAGAAATATGAATAAACAAGCATAAATGTCAAGGGTAGGGCATATCCTACAATATGTCATACCTGGCTCACAAGTTAAGCAAGGCAAGCAAGCAAGAATAACTAGTGTGTTCTGTTCCACCATAGTCCGGGCACTAGTCAAGTCAAGTAAGGAGGCTAATGTGTACCGTTCCATTATAGTCCGGGCATTAGCCCAGCAAGATACTAATGTGTTCCGTTCAATCATAGTCCGGGCATTAGTAAGCAAGAGCAACTAGTGTGTTCCGTTCCACCATAGTCCGGGCACTAGTCAAGGCAAGGCAAGAAGACTAATGTGTTCCGTTCTATTATAGTCCGGGCATTAGTCAAGCAAGAATAACTAGTGTATTCCGTTCCACCATAGTCCGGGCACTATTTAAGTCAAGACACGAGGGTAATGTGTTCCGTTCCATTATAGTCTGGGCATTAGTCGAGCATGACAAGAACCTAGTACGTCCATCCATTTCATAGTTCGGGTACTGGTTAAACAAGACAAGCAAGAATAACAAGAACCTAGTATGTCCGTCCATTTCATAGTTCGGGTACTAGCTAAACAGGAACAAAACAAGGCATGTGTGATTCCCACGATACAAGAATAAGACAAGAATAAGTTGTAAATACGGCAATCAAGTTTTGGAAACCACAAAAAGTATTTTCAAGAATAAGTCATTACTTTTGAATACAAATTTACAATGCGTAAGTTAAAATATGATGTTCATGATTTACTTTACGTTGTTATGTTGTTTTAGCTTCTGCACTCTGATTATGTATCTTTTGGATGAACTGTATCTTGTATTATATATTAATGTTATTACTCTTGTTAGTTAGTAGCTTGTATTCGCTGAGTATTCCATGCTCAGCCGTACTTTTATGTCGGCAGGTACACTATACAACATATGGACTCTGGTTCCTTGGACTGAGGCAGCTCAAGGAGAGTAGGAGGTTATTAGGATGGTTAGCCAGATGTTAGGGTTGGCCTGTGGCCATGGGTTGGGATGAGAGAGAGAGAGAAATGTATTTTGGGATTTCTTTTTGGGGATTTTTCATGTGAGCTTGAGTGGGTAACTCAAGCATTTGCACTCTTGTGATTATTTTATTTTATCTAGTCATTGTTTTACGTTGACACTTGGAATTACATTTATGTTAAAGAAAATTTTCGGATCACTATTTGGCATGCCTTGTATACTCTTTGTAGGATTGATTAAGGTTAAGTCACATCGCCAAAGTATCCTAACTCCTATGGGGTATTTTGGGGCGTGACAGGAAGCCTCTCCGACCCTCTGAGCCTCCATCTACCCTGGTACTAATACCAAGGGTGTCCCCCAAGCTCCCTTCTATAAATAGGACACTTCCCATGGCCTTCAACCTACTACAAAAAACCCCATAGCCGAGCCCTGCTGAAACCCAAGGTCCAGACCTTCTTCTAAACACCCAAGAGCATTTCAGAAGCTCCACAAAGCTACCAGTAGCTTCCCCAACCCCTTCCTCATCTCCTGTGTAGCACCACTGAGCTCCACCGCCACTTGCAACGCCGCCACGGTCATTTGTAGGCCACCAACATCAGTAGCAGGGTAGGGCTTCCCCCTACCCCATTTATGTTCTGCTTTGCACCCTTATGAGCCCCTGGTCCATTCCAGGGTACCTTTTTTCCTTTTGTTTGGCACACAAACCCCAAATAGGGGTTCCCCCACATTCTCCATAGGTGTGGGGAACCCCCATATGGTTACAAGGCCTTCCCATGTAGCAAGGCCACTTTCACATTCTTCTGGGGGTCCCTCAAGTCGTAAGGGAACCCCTGGAACCATCCTTGTAGCAGCCTATAAGGGGAGAAGTCCATTTCTGGAAAATTCCAAGAATGGCGGTAAACTCAGTACCGCCATTCCTGGAGCTTTCCTGTTTGAGGCCCAATGGCCCCCATCTGGTGCAGCGCTGGTCCAATCCAGGGCATGGGTTATCACCCTGACCCTTCTTTGAGCTTAACCTGAGGTTTGTAGGCCACCCCATTTTACCTAACCATGGTTAATTTGCTGAAAACCAAAAATTGCCAGAGTGTTGGTAATCAGATTACCGACATTTTATTATCTTATATGAAGCATCTTTGGGCCCATACTAGGCCTTCATGAGGCCACCCCAGGGCCCACAATAGGCCCAGGGCATTTCCCTGAGTGAGCTCTTCATCTTTGTGGGTCTAGGACCCCGGGGGTCCACCCCTAACGCAAGTTACATATGCCTAAACTATGGTTAAAAAGTGTCGGAATTAACGTTGAACCATTCACCACCAATTCTGGTTTCGATTATTTTTAGGCTTTACAGCGGCCCAGAGCCCATTATAAGCCTCACTAGACCTGGCCTGGCCCCTTAGGCCTATTCCAGACTGTCCCATACCTTAACCACGGGTTAACCCAACCCTGATTAAGAGTTAACCATGGTTAACTGATCTAACCACTTTAGAAAATTCCCAAAAAATCTAAAAAAATCTAAAATTACAGAAAATGTTGACCTTTGACTGTGCAAGCATGCATAACCATAGTTAGTTGAGCTTAACCATGATTAACACTTGGTTTAACTATGGTTAAACCCATTTAAACCCTCAAAAATCTTAGAAAATTATGAAGAATCTGAAATGGCAGTGAGTACCCAAATCTGACTCCCTAGACTGCTGAACCCTGCTTAATATCCCTAACCATGTTTAAATCCATTCAACTCCGGTTAAACCTTTTTGGCCTACCGGGCTCACCCCTTGGCCTACCAGGCCCAACCCTAACCTATCGAGCTTACTCTTGAACCTACCAGGCTCGCTCTTGACCTCTAGGTTCAACCATGGCCTACTGGGCCTAATCTTGGCCTACTGGGCCCAACCCTAGCCTATCGAGCTTACTCTTGAGCCTACCGGGCTTGCTCTTGACCTCCGGATCCAACCATGGCCTACCGGCCTAATCTTGGCCTACTAGGCTCAATCCTTAGTCTACAGACTAAACCCTAGCCTTCGGGCTTACCCTTGGCCTATCGGGCCTAACCTTAGCCTACATGGCTCCAACCTTTGGCCTACGCGGTCCAATCTACCAATACCATACACTTGACCAACCCGGTCAATTAAACCCTAGCCTCCGAGCTAGACCCTAAGCCACTCTTGGTGCACACACAACACTCCCTCTAGTTGTGGCACGGGCTCATGTGCCAGAAGTACATTGGGTCTGATCTCACCCCAATGTGAGTACGTAGGCAACCCAACTCGGGTTCGACCCTTGTTTAGCTTTTTTTCTTCTTAGATTAGTGTAAATTAAACCTAAGGCATTTGACTAACAAACTTGACATTAAATTGGCTTAAACCTAGCAAGTAGGGAGCCATTGTAAAATGGAAGTGCCGGGGTGCCTAACACCTTTCCCGGACTTAACCGAACCTCTTACCTAGACCTCTAAGCTGACTAAGACCTTATCCATTACCTGGGGACTTATCCCTGTTGAATTAATAAATGACGACTCCTTAACATTAAAATTCAAGTGAGTATGAAACCCGTGCTCACAAGATGCACTACTAAACTACATGGATGTAACGACGGTTTTGTAATGGCGGTTCTATAAAACCACAATAGAAGGTTACTTATAATGGCGATTAACATAAACCGCAATAGAATCCTGGCTGCCACCTCTTTGTAATGGCGGTATCTTAATAACCACAGTTATTGTATTGATTGCTACAACCGTTGTTAAAATTATTAATAGTAGCTGCGGTTATAAATTAAACGCCGTTATAACTAACTTGTAACGGCGATCATTAAAAAACGTGGTGACAAATCTTTACATAGTACCCCGATCATTTCCCCTCACTTCACTCAGTTTCAGCGTTTTTGGCCACTTGCTTGTGCTCCCCTCCTTTCTCCGTGCTCCGGCTTCCTGCTCTGGCATCAAGGTCCGGCCTCCTGCTCCAGCCTCCCTGCTCCATGCTCCGGTCACCCTCTCCGGCAGCCACACCTCCATGGTAAGTTCTCTCGCTCTCTCTCTCTGCTCTCTCTCTCTCAACTCTCTCTCTACTCTAACTCTATTTGCATGTCTTTGGCGAACACAACAACCCTCTCCGGCAGCAACACCTCTAGCAGCACCTCCCCTCTGCACAACACTCTCTCCCTCTTCCGTCACCCTCTTTGTAAGAATTCTCTCTCTCGTTTATTTAATTTCTTATTTATTATGATTGTTATTTTTGAAATCTAGGTTATGTTAGGAGAATATTTTCCAATAGGTTTAGGATTAGGTTTTTAATTTCTAAATTATTTGCTGAAATTTGGTGTTCTGGGGAATGCAAATTCTTGGTTTGTTTTCCTTTTTTTCCTTACTAGCTTGCATTTTATAAAATTTTTAAAGCTATTTAAAATTCTGTTTTAGACTTGCTATAGATTTTTAGTTGTTAATCCATTTTTCAGAAAACTAGTCTAGTGATTAGATTAGTTCTAATTAGTTTAATCCTTTTCTAATGTTAGGTTTGCTTGCAATCTAAGTTATGTTTGTTTTAAGATAGATTAGTTTCAATGATTTAATATGATATTTAGTTTAGGTGAAATATAATTTGTATTTTAGTTAGCTTTCTTTAGTTGGTTTCTAGGTGAGTAGTACTTAGCTAAATCTGATTTTTTTTTAAAAAAATAACCCTTAAGTTAGTTTCCAGAGGTTTGAAATGTAATATTAACTGTGGTTAAGTTTTATTAACTCTTACAGTTTAAATATAAACTTAATTTTTAGGATAAAATTATTGACCTTAAGCTTTAAAAATTCTTAACTAGAGTTAGCTATTTTTTATATTTTTTTGTAAAAACCAAGGTCATATTGTTGAACCCCAAGGGTTGATGAATCTTAATCACGGTTAATAAAGGTTAGTATGGGCACATCTTGGGATGTGGGTGCCATTGTAATGAGTTAAAAATGTAGCCTATTTTTTGAAATTCTCAAACAGCCCTTATCATAATTATTATTAATAGAAGACAATACATGATGAGTTTTAGGTTAATTCCCATACTACCCTTCACTCTTTTATATATTTACTCCCTTAAAAAATAGCCTATTTTTTGCAATTACTAAATTACCCTTTATCATAACCATTCATATAATACAAAAATGCTTAACCACGATTAAGAAAGAAAATGGATGATCTGCCTTCACAGCACACCACGTGCCTTTTTTTAACTCCCATGAACTATGGTTAAGATTCACTCACCCTTAGGGTTATCTATCTAATAACCATAGTTTTTAAAACTAATATATATATAAAAAACACTCAGAAGGAGTGGGGGGTTTGGCAGACCCCTTCTAGTTTATTAATAAATAAAAATATGGGGGGGGGGACATAAAACCTTACCCCTATACAACCAACACACCAATCTAAGCCTTGATTTTTCTAAAATTTCCAATACCTATTGTATCCAGGAAAATCAAAGATTTTATCCTATCTGGAATATTCCTATAAGAAAGAAAGCAAGTAGAATTCATCACATCACAACCAATATTAGCTAATCCATCAGCCACATAATTTGCTTCTCGGTACACATGCTTAAAAGAGAAGCTATCTCTAAAAAGATTTTTAATATTCTTATCCCAGTACCAATTCTTCCAAGAAAAAGAAGTTAGACCATTCCACCTCTCAACTAGAATTTTGGAATCGGATTCAATGTCTAAATTGTAAATATCTAGAATCTTGCACAAATTCAAACCATCCAGAAGAGCCCGAGCTTCAGTAGTGTTATTGCTTTCAAAACCATAGAAAGAATAAAATCCAGCAACAAAATCTCCATTATGATCTCTAATAACCCCTCCTCCACTAGAAATTCCTGGGTTTCCCCTAGAAGCACCGTCTACATTTAATTTCATTCTTCCCCTTAGAGGATAAATCCACTTAACAAGTAAAGGGCGAGCAGGAGAGGGAATAGATTGTCTAATGCCAAAAATAGAAGACACGTCGAGATTATCCTGAGGATAATAAGATGCAATGTTCAAAATCTTCCTCTTGATACTGTCCAGTAAAGAATTAAAAGCCCGACTTCTAGAGTTATATTTTCTACTACACCTTTCAATCCAAATTTCCCAAACAATCAGAGATGACACAAGAAGGAGAAGATCATTTTTTCTGTGAGAGGCCGCCCTGTACCACCTTGTAAGACTGCATTTAATATTATCTTGAGGATGATAGGGAATATAACAACACGCTGAGAAAAACCTCCATAAAGGAATAGCAAGATCACTTCGAAGAAGCATATGAGAGATATCTTCAATTCTGGCATTTTTGCAACAACAACATTTACTCACCATAGGGATACCTAAACTTTGAATAGCTTCATCTGTCGAAATAGCATTATGAAATATTTTCCAGCAAAAAATCTGAATTTTAGTAGGAATAATGTGATTCCAAACAGCAAAGGCCCAATGATGATTGTGGTATTTTATCCTTAAGCAATTCCAAGCTGAATTAACAGAGAAAATCCCAGAAGGCGAAATTTTCCAAATAAAAACATCTTGATCTTCAGAAGTAGAATATCCCCTAGCTTTAATATTCTCGATAATATTAGAGGGAAGAAATTGACTCACCTGGGAAAAATCCCAATCACCATCTGAATTAAGAATAACACTAATATTTGGGCTATTAGGAGGTGGAGTTAGGGCCAAAGAAATAAGAGGTTGGTCCCCATACCACCTATCAAACCAGAAATTTACTTTGGAACCACTACCAATAAGGACTGTAGAATTAGAGAGCATAAACTGAAATACCTCACAAATAGCTGACCAAAGTCTAGAGGATCCCCTAGTAGGGATAGCATTCCACACATGATCCACTCTGTATTTAGCTTTGAAAAAACGAGACCAAAGGCTATCCGAAGAGTAAATTTTCCAGGCTTGTTTAACTCGAAAAGCAGTATTGAATTCAGCCATTTTCCGAATGCCAAGACCTCCCTCTGAATAGGGCAAAGAACATTTCTTCCAGCTCACCCAGTGCCACCTTTTAGAAGTATCTGAATCATTCAAGAAAAAATTAGCCATAGCTTTATCAATTGAGATACTAATGCTAGCAGGGATATGCACACCAGCTAAAGTGTAAGAGGGAATTGAAGAAAGGACATGCTTTATTAATATCAAACGGCCTCCCGCAGAAAGGAGTTTGCCAGCCCATATACGTTTCTGAATTTTCTCCATCAAAGGCAAAAAGTAAGACTTTTTCTGACGACCTTTGATTAAAGGAATCCCAAGATAGATAAGGGGAAAGTTTTTGAATTTGATCCCCGTAAAATTAGAGATATTCCTTTTTCTAGAGCTTGTAATATTTTCAGAACCAAACAAAGAACTTTTCCTTTTGTTGATTTTCTGACCAGAAGATTCTTCATATAACTTCAAAAATTCGAAAATATTCTTTATGGTTCGAAAGTTACTATTGCAAAATATCAAAGTGTCATCAGCAAAAAGAAGATGAGATACCGGGAAACCATTCCGCCCGACATTATAAGAAGATGACTGATTAGCCAAAACTGATTTTATACCTCTACTAAGAACTTCTTCAGCTATTATAAAAAGAGCAGGAGAAAGGGGATCCCCTTGTCTTAATCCTCTCAAGCTCTGAAAGAAGCCATGCAAGGACCCATTTATGATGATAGAAAAACTTTGATTCTGCATACAACCCTGAATGAGGTTTATAAATTTCTCGCAAAAACCAAATCTCTTCAGGAAAGCAAAAATAAAAGGCCACTCCATTCGGTCATAAGCCTTTTCCATGTCAAGCTTTATAATTAAGTTACCTCCAAAGGCTTTTCTATTGATATCTTTGACCATTTCTTGAGCAATTGTGATATTCTCAGTAATGTTCCGGCTTTTAACAAAAGCACTTTGTTCCTCTGAGATAATGTTGGGAAGAATTTTTCCAAGTCTGTCAGCAAGAATCCTAGAGAAAATCTTATACAAAAAATTACATAAACTAATAGGACGATAATCAGAAAAAGATGAGGGATCTTCACATTTTTCAATCAACGCTATAGCTGTAGCATTAACTGATCTAGGAATATGATGCTCCATAAAGAATGAAGAAATAGCCTTGAATAAATCTTCCTTGATGATATCCCAACAAGAATGGTAGAAAGTCCCATTAAAGCCATCAGGACCCGGGGCACTGTCAGCATCCATGCTAAAAACAACCTGCTTAACTTCTTCCATCGATGGCAAAGACACAAGAGAGATATCCTCCGAAGAGACAAGCGGAGGAATAAAATCAATAATGTGATCAACAATAGAGCTACTAGTTGAAGTAAGAATCTTTTGGAAATAAGAGATAGCTTCATTCGCAATATCAGTAGAAGACTCCAGCCATTCACCCTGCTCATTCTTAATTTTATGAATACCATTACTTTTCCGTCTTTGATTAACATCAGAATGAAAGAATTTTGTGTTGTTATCACCTTCCTTAAGCCATTTTATTCTGGATTTTTGTCTCCAAAAAATTTCTTCTTGGAGAATGAGAGTCTGCAGCTCATTCTTGAGGGAAGAAAGGGTCTCCTCTTGATAGCTATCCCAGAGGTTCTGAAGTTTAATCTCTTCGTAACAAATTTTATCTTCTAACTCCTTTATCTTAACAAAGATATTGCCAAAGACCTTCTTATTCCAAGTCTTAAGAGTAATTTTTAACCTCTTAAGTTTGAAAAAGAAAGCCAAAATAGGAGAAGCATAAACAGGAAGAACCCAAGAGTCTTGAACTAACCTCTGAAACCCTGAATGAGATATCCACATTTTCTGAAATCTAAATGAAGAGGGATTCCGACCAGCAACAACTTTAAAGTTCAAAATCATAGGAGCATGATCCGAATTTAGTCTAGCCAAATGAGAAACTTGAGAATTAGGATAAGTTTGGTTCCAAGCAGCATTAAATAAGAAACGATCAAGCCTAGCATAGATTCTGTTGGTCCCTTTTTGATTATTGCACCAAGTGTATTTACTTCATGAGAACCCGGCATCCATAAGACCCAAATCATTAATAAAAGTATTGAATTCTTCCAGAGAATGCAAGTTAATATCACGACCCCCCAACTTCTCATCTGAAGAAGCAATAGCATTAAAGTCCCCAGCTATGAGTAAAGGAGTATCATAAGAAGAGAGAATAAGAATAAGGTCATTCCATAACAATTTTCTTTCATCTCCATGACATTTAGCATAGAAAAACACACATCTGATAGTATCTAATCCAGAAGCCCCGACATCCACAATAATAGCTTGATCCAGGGAAGCAATAAGAGATACTGACAAAGAACTTTTCCAAAAAAGCCAAATCTTCGGATGATAAATAAAATCTGACATACCCAGCATCTTCTTGAGAGGAATAATCTTATCATAATGTTGCATAGGTTCCATAATGGCAATCATGGCTATATTATATAACTCGACCAACTTCTTAAGCCGGGCTTTAGAAGCTAAATTTCCCACCCCTCTAATATTCCAAGATAGAAGACTAGACATAAGAAACTTGGGGGTTTTCTTCAACAATAGCTTGAGCAACCGCTCTAGATCGGGTGATAATAGCTGAAGTAGGAACTTCTTTTCTTTGTTTTTTTAATTTCCCCCATCAACTCTGTGCTCTTTGAATGCATTCAAATGAGAAAGATCTTCAATGAATGCTTTTGATTCTGCAATAAAAGAGTCTTTTGAGACAGTAATGGAATCATATTGATCATTATGAAATTCATAAGAAGCTGAGGATAACCATAAAAAGTCAAAAGCATATTTTTTTTCTTAGGAATACTTACCTGAGCCCGCTTTAAAAGAATACTCAAATTTGAAATGGGCGGAACTTGGAGGTCTTCAACATCATGCTGTCTCGCTAAAGATAAATTTTCAATAGTTAGATCTTCTGGAGAGCGGCAATTGTTATTTTGTGAGCCACAATAGAACTCTGGCCGAGAGATTAAAGATAAATCTGAAGCTTTAATACCAGAATCCACTCTATCTGTTGAGTTATAATCCAAACAAAACTCAGAATCGTAGCCGATCTGATTGGTTTTTATATTAGGAGCCCTTGAATCTAAGATTAGATCCACAACTTCTTCCTCCATAAAATCACAGATTTTAGGCTCTGAAGTCATTACAACCAATCCTTCTTTCTGAACCTAAAGCTTGCTGATCCTTTGATGTTCCTGTCAATTTGCGCAACCATTAATCTTGAGGTCTCTGCAACCATTATTCTCTAGAGAATTATCTACTTCTCGCTGCTGTTTATCCTCATTGTTATGAACCAAAACCTCCATATCCTCACTGAGACGCTGATCTATAGTCGGGTTGAAAGAATTAGAAGTAGAAGGGTTCAGGTTTAACACCTCCTTATGTGAATCAGTTGCTGCCGACTTTCCAAAAGTCTTAGCAACCCAAATATGTGTGGGTGCTGAAATTTTTCTATCTTGGGTTTTATTCTTTTCTTCCATAGTCGTAGGATCCCCTAAAGAATTAGAAATTTTCTTGACTGTTTCATTGAGAAAAGACTTCTTAATAAGAAGTTTACATTGATCCGCATTGTGCCCAAGCTTTAGGCAACTAGAAAAATACAAAACGTCCTTCTCATAAACTACTTTTTGCCATCTACTTGCAGATCCCATCCCCAACCAGAAACGTTGTATCTTCTCTTTACTAGCATCAATCTCCACGCATATTCTAGCGAGGCTAGGCCTGGATATGTTCCTCGTAGGTCTGTCCACAAGAAGAACTCTCCCTAGCAGGTTCCCTATAGATGAGAGGTCTTTAGGATTAAAAAAATTCAGAGGTAACCCAGGAAGATTGATCCATACCGGCACTAAAGAAGGCTCTTGTCCAGATCTGAACTGAGGCGACCATCTCATGAATCGAACTAATTTTCCAGCGATAAAACAGTAATCCTTCATCCAAACCATAAGGAAATCAGATTCTTCTTGAAAACGGAAAAGGATGTGCCTTGTGTCCATCATGCCCACTGAAAAGTTTTGGGTAATATGGAATTGCTCTTGGATAAAACTCTTAAGTACTTCAAGCTTTGGTCGACCATAGGCACATTTAGCCACTAGAGCAAAGCTTAGAGGAATCGCAGATTGTTCGATCTCCTCTGCAGAAAAATATAAAGCTGGTTCTCCTTGATATAAGGCTGGTTTTTTCGAGTCCAATGCATTTAACCTAATATCACCATTAGAGGACTCACTGGATATTGATCGGGAACCAAGGACAGCGGCAAAGGAGGCTCTAATGTCCGGTGGCCTGGTTGAAGATCCACCTCCTACAGTGGTGGCTGCTACAGGGATCTCCATGAACCCTAAACCTACGTTGAAAAATTTGCTAACATGCACCAGAATTCTAATATTTGCTAACTTAGTCACTTTTAAAACTAATATATAAAAACATATTAACTTTACATTAGTTAAGGTGGAACACAGGCGTGTTATCACGACCCATCTATAAAAGAGTAGAACTGAAATTATCTACGGCCAGTTACGTCACTGGGTCACCATTGAATTTTAATCGGGGTTTAAATTTTTAATATTTTTTTTCCCAAAACCAAGTTAGGTGGGTGGACTTTAGGGGTAGGTTAATCTTAGCCACAATTAAGCGGTATCAAATGAGACACATGGCAATCTCAAGGGCGTAAGCGTAATTGGACTCCAACTGTGGTTAAGATTCACCCACCCCTAGGGTTCACCCACTTATCCTTAGTTTTTAGAAAAATATATTAATTTTTTTAAAACCTTGGTTAAAATTCACTAACTCCAAGGGTTACTTTTTTTTTTTTTTTTTATATCATTTTTAAAACCAAGGAAAATGGGTGAACCCTAGGGATGGGTGAATCTTAATGACAATTAAGGAATGTTAAAAGGGACACATGACGACCCCAGAGTTGTAACCAAACTCCTCGCACTCTTGGGAAAATGCTCCGAAAGAAGAACGTGTCCCTCGCTATTTTTTTTAATCCAAATTGTCCCGATGTCATATTTACCAACGTGTCACTGATCACAATTTTCAAAATGTCCCTTAAATTTCTATATCCAAAATATTCTTTATTTTTTTCCAAAATTCCTCACTAGGGTCCCTCTTTCCGGTCTCTCTCCTCTCCCCCTATCTCTTACGTGCATCAAACATGCCACTCACTAGTCTTGGTTTTAATGTCAATACCCAATTTGTATTGTGTGTTTGTTTTTATTACTTGATTTATAATTATATGGTCTAGTAAAGAATTCCCAATTTTTGATAGGAATGACAATGGGTCACCACGGTGCAGTACTTCCTCTATAATGTAATATGCCAAATTGACGGACCTAAAAATTGTAGAATAGTAACTAAGTGACATCTACTAACTGGGATTGCCTCCCTGGGTGTGAGGATCAAATTGGATATGCACACACACATCTAGATTAGGTTATGGATTCATTGGAAATATATAGATGTTAGAAAGCTAATACAGAGTTGGCTTATTTTGTCCTTTCTAATGCCACACGAACTCTAATCCTAACCGTTTAATACTTGAGATAAACTTTTAAGATTTTGGAGTATATATGGAGTACACTTTGGGAGTATCCCTAGACTAATTCATTAAATATTAAACAAAATAGTTAAAAGATTTTTAAAAAAAAAAACTTCCATGGGACAGCTACCCCATGACTAATCCTCTACGGTTATAACGAAACTCTTAAGAGTCCGGTTACAACACAAAAATCTTTTAATTCTTAAGAGTCCGGTTCATAATACTGAGCTGTCCATAGAGATTGTTAGTAATAGACAATTATGATTCCTCCTTGAAATGTCTTTTTGATGGTAATTGTGAATTAGTATCTATGTTAACTGTTTAAAATGCTTAGGAGTGTATAAACTTCATGTTTATGATGGTTGGATTTTTGAATTTGTTTAATTTCATACACATGCATGCATAGAACCTTAGATCTCCCGTTCAAGAATCATTATATGACAAGTGAATTTCTTGTGTCACCTATTTGGATGGATTAGTTGTAAACTATGATGTTTAGTTCTCTTGTGGGGCTAAATGCAAGTTAACAACTTTTCGGTCTTGTTTGTGATAAATTGTATTTGTCTGTGTATGATTCTTGAATTGTCCAGTTGGACAGTTTGGGAATGCATAATCTTCAGTATAGTTAGTTGCTCATGTTTTGTGCAGACAAAGTAAAATTTTGTCTGTCATTTCTCTTGTCCTCTAGGTACATATTTAGACAATGTGGGGGGCTTGCCCCTAGTCTAAGTCGTGTACTTGGATAAAATCGATGGAGATTAACTATGATAAAATCGATGTATGTCCCAATGTTTGCATGCTTTGCTGGAAAGAGTCTGCAAACAAGATAGCATGTGACATCTGTGGCGAATCAAGATGGAAGATAGGGGATGGTCAAGATGAACGCAAGAAGAAAACTCCGGCAAAGATTTTGGGTCACTTCCCGTTGAGACCCAGGTTACAAAGGTTATTCATGTCATCCAAGACTGCTTCTGAAATGAGATGACATGACGAGGTTCTTTCTGGCATTATGTTCCAAATTTTGTTAGGTCGATGATTTGAGACGATTAGAGGAGAAAATTGCGCTTACACTTTGTCATTTAGAGAGAATTTTCCTGTTGGCATTCTTTGATATTATGGTGCACTTGCCTGTACACCTGGCCGCAGAGCCAAGGCTAGTAGGACCTGTCCAATACCAGTGGATGTATCCCATCGAAAGGTATGCCATCAATTATAATTTATCAAATGTTGAATCTTTTTATTATAATTTTCTTTTTATCTCACCTAAATTTAATTCACATAGGTACCTATATACATTGAAATCTTATGTCCGCAATCAAGTACGATCAGAGGGTAGCATTGCAGAAGGATACTTGGCGGACACTCAAGGTACCAAAATGGTGTGGAATCGAGATTGAACAGGCCAGTGAGAAATGACGATGAGACTCCAATAGGGGGTGTGCATCCATTCGCTCTAAGTGAATTAGAATGGCAGCAAATACATCGTTATGTGTTGTTCAACTCCGATGAAATCACAACATATCGAGAGTAGGACAAATATTATGAAGACTTTCCTCTGTTATCTTTTGTTTAAACTCTCGGTTTTCACTTAACAAATGAGATTTGAGCACCACTTGACATCGAATGGTTCCTTGTAGTCAGCACATGAATGAACTGAGGATGACCAATCCAAGACTTATTAGATCGGCTCCCCACGAACTCCAAAGAATGCACAACGAACAATTTAGCTCATGGTTTAGGAGCTATGTAAGTCCTATTTTCTTAACTGGACACATTTTTTCCCATTCCATTATTAATGTTTTCATATTTGAAGTAATTGCATTTTGGCCTTCAAATAGGTTCAACTACTGCATGATTCAGGCAACCCGATGTCTGACTAGATTACATGGCTCTCATACGGTTCACAAAAAGCTGTAAAAAGGTTTACGGGCTACGTCATAAATGGATACAGGTTTTGTACAACACTTAGGGACCATGGACGTAAGAGTCAAAATAATGGTGTTGCGGTCATAGTAACAACTACAAGCTATGCAACTTCCAAGGATAGAACCCCCATTGTCACAGATATCACCTACTATGGTCACTTAATAGACGTATTGAGGTGACGTATTCTGAAAGGTTAAAATTTTTATTGTTTAAGTGCGATTGGATTGATGTGAAGACACATGGTAGAGGAATAAAGACCGATGCGTTTGGGTTGAAACTCGTGAACTTCACACGCTTTCTCTTGGCACACTTGGTGTTGAGCGAACGCTATGTTATGGCATCTCAGGCTGAGCAGGTATTTTATGTCGAAGATCCAATGGAAGAAGATTGGCATGTCATCATCAAGACTAAACCAAGAGACTAATTTGATATGAATGAAGAATCTCTTGCAGACGATTACGCATTTAGGGAGAACGAGCCATTCAATGACCAGCAGTTAGATGACACCTCGCCTGATGATGATGAAGGTGCCAGTTGGGTGAGAGTAGTGATTACTGGAGCAACTGTTGATACGGCCCTTTAACTGCTACAACAACAAGCATCTTCTATCGAATCTAGTGATGATGGAATTAAGAATTCGGACTATAACGATGAAATAGATACAAACGACTAATATGTGTTAGCTTATGTAATTGCTCACTGTTGAATGAAGTAATTAGTTGCTACCATATAATATTACGATGTAATTAGTTGCTCCTTTGTAATTTATTTGAAACACATAAATGAATGAGAATTTGACCTGTAGCAACAAATTTCGAACCCCTCACCTTGGTGTGGGGCAATTGAACTTCACTGTTCAAACAACCTCCATTAATGGAGTTTATTATCTTATGTGGGGGAACCATTTTCGGCTTAGGTGAATCTATGCCGTTAATTACACTCACTTTTGGGAGAGAGACCTCTGATTAAGAAGAAGAGAGAAAGAAAGTGAAGCGTAGCATTTCTCATTTGATAAAGGCGTGCTGAGTGCCCCATTTCAGCATTTACAGTCGCCTCAAAAGAGGTCTTTTGAAATGAAAGAACAAGAGAGGGAGAGAGAGAAAGGTTAGGCATTTTTGCCTACCTGGTTCCTTGCATTGGAGCTCTGGCCTTTGTGCTGGAGTTCTTCTCTCTGGATTTTTCGATTGCTTTCTTCTGGATCCTGGGTTCTCTTGATTTCAATCCCTTGGAAATAATCAACTCCCACCTTTTATATCGTGGGAGTTGATGGGGGGTAGTTTCATAACCACCTCCCTCTAACTACATTTTTCCTTTGTGAAGAGGACATTTGTCCTCTTCGTGGCAGAGTGGAGACTGTCCCTCACCCTCATATTCTGGATCGTGGGTGGGTAGTGGGTATTATACCCACTACTGGACTGCTAGATGGCAGCGAAAGATGACTTGTTAGTCATTTTTAACTGAGGGCAGTAAGGGAAGTCCCTGCTGCCAATGTGGGGTCTATTACAAACCCCTTTTAATTCGGGGCAGCAATGGGAACTCCTTACTGCCAAGGTAGGGTCTATTAAAAGACCCCTTTTAATTTGGGGCAGCAAGGTACTCCTTGTTGCTAAGGTGGGGTCTATTAAAAGACCCCTTTTAATTTGGGGCAGTAAAGGTACTCCTTGCTACTAAGGTGGGGTCTATTACAGACTCCTTTTTAATTTGGGGCAGCAAGGGTACTCCTTGCTATAAAGGTGGGGTCAATTAAAAGACCCCTTTTAATTTAGAGAAGCAAAGGAGCTCCTTGTTGCCAAGGTGGGGTCTATTACAGACCCTTTTTTAATTTGGGGCAGCAATGGGACTGCTTGCTGCCAAGGTAGGGTCTATTAATGACCCCCTTTTAATTCAGGGCAGCAAGGAAGCTTCTTGCTACCAAGGCAGGGTCTACTAAAGACCCCTTTTTAATTTGGGGCAGCAAGGGAACACCTTGTTGCCAAGGTGGGGTCTATTAAAGACCCCTTTGTTTTAATTTTGATTCGTGGCAACAAAAGGACTCCTTGCTGCCCACCTATTTTGGTTTTAGATTTGAGGCAGCAAGGGAGCTTCTTGCTATCAATGTGGGGTCTATTAAAGACCCATTTGTTTTAATTTTGATTTGGGGTGGCAATGGGCTTCTTGCTGCCCATTTTCTTTGATTTTAAATTTGGGGCAGCAAGGGGACACCTTGCTGCCAAGATTAAGACCCCTTTTTATTTCAATCTTAATTTGGGGTAGCAAGGAGGGACCTTGCTGCCCATTCACTTTGATTTAGATTTGGGTCAGCAAGGGGACACCTTGCTGCCAAGATGGGGTCTATTAAAGACCCCTTTCATTTTAAGATTGATTTGGGGCAGCAAGGAGGCCCCTTGCTGCCCATTTATTCTGATTTTAGATTTGGGGTAGCAAGGGGACACCTTACTATCAGGGAGGGGTCTGTTGAAGGCTCTTTTGTTTTAATTTTGATTTGGGGCATAAGGGGGTTCCCTACTGCCCATTTACTTTAATTCTAGATTGGGGCAGCAAGGGGACACCTTGCCCCCGAGATGGGGTCTGTTAAAGACTCCTTTCATTTTAAGCTTGATTTGGGGCAGCAAGGGGGCACCTTGTTGCCAATTTATTTTTATTTTAAATTTGAGGCAGCAAGGGGACACCTTGCTGCCCATTTATTTTGATTTTAGATTTGGGGCAGCAAGGGGACACCTTGTTGCCAAGATGGAGTCTATTTAAGACTCCTTTTTTATTTCAATCTTAATTTGGGGCAGCAAGGGGGGACCTTGCTGCCCATTCACTTTGATTTTAGATTTAGGGCAGCAAGGACACACCTTGCTGCCAGAGTGGGGTCTATTGAAGACCCATTGGGGTTTAATTTCAATTTGGGGCAGCAAGGGAGCTCCTTGCCGCCCATTTATTTTAATTTAGATTTGGGGCAGAAAAGGGGCTCCTTGTTGCCTGGGTGGGGTATATTAAAGACCCCCGTTTTGTTTAATTTTAATATGGGGCAGCAAGGGAGCTCCTTGCTACTACTAGAGTGGGGTCTATTAAAGACCCCTTTCTTATTTGATTTCATTTGGGGCAGCAAGGAGATTTTAATTCGGGGTGGTAAAGAACCACACGTACATTTGCACATGTGAGGTTGTCATGATCCTCCCCAGGGTTGTGATATGATGCTTAAAGTGCACACCCCCCTTTCGTGTGGGGTGTGAAATAAGTGGAGAGATTTCACCACTTACAGTTGCCCCTCAGGATCTGAATGGCTGAGGTTACTCAACCGTTCAGATCTTGCCGCTTGGCTGGAATGCCAAGAGGTTTTGGTTCCTCTTTTGGCACATGGGACACTCATGATGAGTGTCCCAGTCCTCATTAAATG
The DNA here is from genome assembly GCA_015143295.1 of Tetracentron sinense. Taxonomy (NCBI): domain Eukaryota; kingdom Viridiplantae; phylum Streptophyta; class Magnoliopsida; order Trochodendrales; family Trochodendraceae; genus Tetracentron; species Tetracentron sinense. Next base: position 25,693,162 of record CM026563.1, on the reverse strand, counting down.
CAGAGAACTACAGTGGCAGTCCTCTGATCAGCACCGTTCATTTTGAAATGAACGATGGATTTTTGGTTTAAGAATTTACCTTTAAAAGGGGAACTCAGCGTTTTTGGAAGGCACTTTGCCTTCTGAAATTTGAGGGAGAACTCAAAGGGTTTGAGCTCTCTAGAGAACCTGCAATTGCAAGTTCCCCTTCTCTTTTTTCTTCTGAAGGTGGATTCCCACTTGTTCTTCTTCTTTACCCCTTTTGCTAGATGACGAAGAATCAACTCCATTTTGGGGATTCCGAAAAGAGGGTTTCCAAGGAGGAAACCCTGATTTTGATTTCTTTTCTTTTCCTTATTCTTTCCTTTTTTTACAGGGTTGTGGATGATTTTGGGTCATCAGAACCCACTTCGGGTTCTGACAAAGAGGGTTCCTTGCATTAACTGTGAACCCTAGGTTCACAGCCCATTGTCGTGAACGATGAACATTCGCAGCAAGCTTCTTGGCAGTGAACCTTAGGTAAAATTCATGGCTTTTACTGCCATGGGTTACTTAGAGTTCGCAGTATTTTACTGCGAACACTTAATGCTCACAGTACTTGGCTATGAGCCTTTTTGCTGCAAATGCCTTAACTTTAGGCTCTTACCGCCCGTTTTAATGTCTACTGCGTTTTATTGCAAGCAATAATTCGCTAAGAGCATTAAAGTATCTGCAACTCTGCTACGGATACTCTAATTTAAGGCATTTACTGCCAATTTTAATGCCTAAGGCATCTTGCTGCGAGTACTTAGAGTCCACAACATTTTGCTGTGAACATTTAGTACTTGCATTTTACTGTAGGTATTTTAACTTAAGACATTTACTACCAAGTTAATGCCTAAGGCACTTTGCTGTGAGCACTTGGAGTTCACAGCAATTTGCCAAGAACATTTGGTGTTCTTAGCACTTTACTGTGAACACTTTAATGTTCACATCATTTTGCTGTGAACATTTAGTACCTGCAGTTTTATTGTGGGTATTTTAACTTAAGGCATTTACTGCCAAGTTAATGCCTAAGGCACTTTGATGTGAGCACTTGGAGTTCACAGCAATTTGCTGAGAACATTTGGTGTTCTTAGCATTTTACCGTGTATACATATGTGTGTTTCTGATTGGGATATTTCTTTCGGCTAACAATTTGTTTTTGACAGTTAGAGAGAGATGACACACTATGTCCGTAACGATCGTCTCCGTGAACCCCAGGACATAGAAGAGGAAGCTAGTAGGATTTCTTTGAAGCGTCACTTAGAAATCTTTGGGGATATGGGCATTGGCGATGTCAAGGAGAAGATCGCAAGAGACCCCAAAGAAATGACACCTACTAGTTACCTTGTTTTGGCCAATGTAGTCCCGGAGCGAGGTATTATTACAGGGTCTGGATTTGGTAAGGGTTGTTACCTTCGACCCAAGAGGGGCAGCAATTTGGATGAAGTACCTGTAGACTTGATCTTATAGCCGACTGCTTTTGACCTCCCCCTTGCCCATGCTAAGGAATGTCGCTGGTCAATGGATGTAAAGTTGAGGAGTTGCTCTACCATGGACAAAAAATATCTATGGCCATTATGGGTACATGACGTTTATGTCTGTTTTGAACCTGAGTTGAGAAGCTTGGGTATTTATTGTGCAATCAGATTGGCAAAGTACGATTACCGCAAGGATATGGGTTTCCTCCGGGCTTTGATAAATCTCTGGTGCCATGAGACCAATACTTTCTTCACGACTTGGGGCAAAGTTGGTATCTCCCTTTACGCGTTGAACCAAGTTTCCGAGTTGCCAGTTGATGGTCGCTTCTATGGCGAGTTCAATCCGTTTAATGATATTCTATATTGTCTAGATACCGTTCCCGATTGCACAAGGGAGTTGTTCCAAGTTTACAACTTAATGATAAAGGGATGAACCAGTAGTGAGAGATCTAGGACAGGGAAAGTTAGTTCTGAAAGGGCTACCCCTGAAAAGGACACTGTGAAGAAAGTCTCCTTCTCAGTATGATTAAAGCATTTTTTCACTGGGGGGCATGCGAGTTTTCGAGAAACAAAGCCCCTACACCTTCAGACGAGCAAATCAAGGCCTTGGAAATCCCCACTACCACTGGAGTGTCTTAGGAAGGTTATTTGGCCACCTTTATTTCTTGCTGGTTATGTGCCTTTGTCCTTCCTTGCAACCGAGGTGAGGCAATATGTCGCGACCCAAAACCCACCCTAGGAGTTAGAGTGAACTTTGGACGACTAATCATGACTAGCTTGACAACTAACCTGCAAAACCCACAGAGCATATACAATAGAGGATATAAACAGTGGAAACATACTCTAACATAGCACAGCGGAAGACTACCAAACCTCTATGTATATACATACACAAATCCAAGTTTATACAAAAAGTAATCCATACGAAAGAGTGGACATGCCCGCCAAAATACATAAATCTAACTCTCATCTCACCCACAGCTAATCCACTCAGAATCTAATCACCACCTACTGATAACCCTCTACGGGAGGTTCCTCCAAAGGCTCCTCGGCGTACTCCTCTTCCACCCATGGACCAGGAGCACAAACATCAAATGGGGCAGCAGCTCCCTCAGAACCTGCCGACAAAAGAAGTACGGCTGAGCATGGAATACTCAGCGTGTACTAAATACTAACCAACAATTATAGCGTAGAAATAGCAATACATAATCAGGAGCAATTCATATATGTCAAACGGAAACAATTCACATCATACAAGGAAGTAAAGCAGTTTATAATCATGCTTGTAATTCGTAGAAAACCGATAAATCCTCTTGAAACATCGTGTGCTTGACTTGACTTGAAATATCTTTTTGTACTTGAAAGCTTGTCATGTCTATCTTGCTTGATTCTTGTATGTCGTGTCGTGTCATGCATGTCATGCGTGTTTGCTTGTGATCATGTAACTTGTAAGATATCCTTGTGAGGTGTCCTTGTGAGATGCCTTGAGAGGGAAGGGAGACCCTTCTTTATGCAATGCACTTGCGAGGGAAGGGAGACCCTTCTTTATGATATGTATGTACTTGCGAGGGAAGGGAGACCCTTCTTCATGATATGCACTTGTGAGTGAGGGGAGACCCCTCGTGGAATGTTGGTTCTTGTCTTCTTGTGAAAAGCGAGGTAAAACATATCGTAGGATATGTCCCACCTCTAACCATGTTCTTGAAAACCTCGATAAATCATGCCATGCATGCCGTGCTCGTGGAAACCGTGTACATACTTGCATTCAAATTTAAAGATGACATTTGGGTAATTTCACAACACATATAGCATCAAAGATTGAGTAATGTAGTATTCATAGCATTATGGGAAAACAGGAAACACACTATCATAGTCCCTAGCAATATTCATAATTTATTAGGCATGCATTTCCAGATTTTCAGCTCACTGTGTTCACCTTGGCATTTCATCAAACATGGTGTGTTCATTATGGATTTACCCTACAACATGCTTTTCTAGATGGGTTTTACTCAAATCATACATGTACATTCATTATTGGAACAATGCCCTTCCCCATTTGTTCATCACACACAACCATTGGCATCCAATCGCCCATTCCATCTCCATTCACCATTCACCATTCACCATTTACCATTTATCCATCTCATAGCACATGTGTAAATGAAAGAAAATGAAGAGAAAAGAAGGGGAAAGAGGAACTATAACTAGGAGGGTAGTAAGAAGCACCGACCTTGAAGAAATGAGGAAGAAACCCCTTTCCAAAACGACTGTGTAGCTGCTGCCCTAGTTTGAGGAGATGCTCCTCACGAGTTTGTGCCTTGATCTTGAAGAAAAACGGGCTGGAGGTTGATCTAGGGTTTCAAACCCTTTGATTTCTCTCCCAAATGGAAACCCTAGGTTGGAATCGCCTTCTCCTCTTTCTTCTATTCTCTCAAACTCTCTAAGTGTCGAATGATGCCCTAAAGGCTCAGATTAAACTCTTAAGGTAAGAGTGAACTGACCAAAAGACCGAAATACCCTTATTGGGATTTCTGTGAATAGTGCTGTGAATAGTGCCAACTCGTTGTACTATGAATAGTGCCAACTCGTTGTGCTGTGAATAGTGCCAACTCGTTGTACTATGAATAGTGCCAACTCGTTGTGCTGTGAATAGTGCCAACTCGTTGTGCTGTGAATAGTGCCAACTCGTTGTGCTGTGAATAGTGCCAACTCGTTGTACTATGAATAGTGCCAACTCGTTGTGCTGTGAATAGTGCCAACTCGTTGTGCTGTGAATAGTGCCAACTCGTTGTGCTGTGAATAGTGCCAACTTGTTGTACTATGAATAGTGCCAACTCGTTGTGCTGTGAATAGTGCCAACTCGTTGTACTATGAATAGTGCCAACTCGTTGTGCTGTGAATAGTGCCAACTCGTTGTGCTGTGAATAGTGCCAACTCGTTGTGCTGTACAAACGTGCCCGTGGTGAGTTGTACAACGTGCCCGTGGTGAGTTGTACAACGTGCCCGTGGTGAGTTGTACAACGGATGCACACAGTATACGTTTTCCTACAGGTACAGACTGTTTTGGCCATATCTTTTGACTCGTTCGTCCGATTTTGACGATTCAACTTGCGTTGTGTTCGTACTTCGAAGAGGAACAATTCTGACATTTCAAAATTTCCAAATTCTTCCTCATTTATTAATCATACCTCTAAAAAGGCAAGATGACAACGAAAGTGTCATGTATTAAGCATGGAAAAGTCTGGGGCTCTACACAATATGTCTCGAGACTTTTGTGGTTACCGACCGAATGGCCATGGGCAAAAGACACTGTTTGGCCATCCCAGTTTTGGCCAATCTTTACTGAGTGTTAGGCGAAATTACCCAGAGCAAGTTTCTCGGGTCTAGTTTAGTTCAAGCACCATTTCAGTATCTTTTTGGGTGGGTGTATATGCATTTTCTGAAGACTTACTCTCCCAGAAAGCTCAAAGATTCTGACAAGTATATGCCGTGCTTAATACTGATAGCGAACCAAGTCCCTACTAGATTTGATAAGAAAGATCGCCCACATGGAATGTTTATATATTCGGGAGAGTTTCGTCCCCGTCCTTTCAGACGTCCGCTTAAACCTAGTGAGAATCGCGTTCTTGAGGACACCTCGATTCATGGCGGAGGAGAATTAAGTTATCCAGATTTTCTTTCACTGCTCTCCCTCCGATGTGCTTATATGATGTGGAGACTCGGGGGAGAATATTTTGTCGAGCCCTATTATCCGAATAGGTTCGGACGACAATTTGTATATAAACAAGTCGTTCCTCCGGACGCAAGAGAAACAGTCCTGTACAACAGCTGAGCTATCCTTTACGAAAAGAAAATGGCTATAATTGATTCGTGTCCACATGGGTTGTACCTTCCACATACGCCATCTTGGAGTTGTAGGCAAAGTAACCCAGCTTTACGCGGTGTGGTGGAGGGACAGTACCTTTTGCTTTTTAAAGTGGAACACGCCAAACATTTTGTTGGTGCCTCCTCGAGCTTGGACCGGTGATGGTCCTTCCCTGCACAAGCATCACCATTAGATTCAACAAGTCAGAGGGGGGTAGTGAAGCAGAAGAGACGCGCTACTGCTAAACTCCCCGCTAGCAGGGCTGCCAAAAAAGCAAAAATTATTGAGCCGATAGATTCGCCTGTTGACAATTGCTCGGCAGATGAAGAATACAACGAGCAAATCCAAGGCATGGCTGATTTACTGGGGAGCACAGGCTACATAGTTTTTGCTGATACAGTTGCTTCTCTGGAACCAAAGCAAGATACCTTATATGCTAAGCCACTTGCGATATACATAGTGGCGATCCCCTCCGATGCAGTCTTCGGAGATGACGAAGAAGATAAGGAGTCATCAGAAACTTTGTCGGATTATAATCTAGTGACTGACGGGGGCCCTGAAGTCAGCACTGCCGGGGACCAGATCATTCCTGTCGATCTTCAGGAGAGTGTTTTCACTAAAATGGCCATGTCTGAAGAGGCATTCCAGGACTTTCTTATGAGATCAGAGAAATGTCGCGACCCAAAACCCACCCTAGGAGTTAGAGTGAATCTTGGACGACTCAATCATGACTTACATGACTTGCTTGACAAACCAACCTGCAAAAACCCACAGAGCATATACAATAGAGGACATTATAGCGGAAATATAACTATAAAACACAGCGGAAGTCTAACAAACCTCTAAGTATATACATATGATCCAAGTTTATACAAAAAGTAACCAGAAGAAAGTGCGGACAGACCCGCCAAAATACATGGATATAATCTCTCATCTCACCCACAGCTAATCCACTCAGAATCTACAACCACCTAATGGTAACCCTCTACCGGAGGTTCCTCAAAAGGCTCCTCGACGTACTCCTCCTCCACCCATGGACTCGGAGCACAGATATCAAATGGAGCAGCTGCTCCGCCGTCACCTGCCGACATAAGAAGTACGGCTGAGCATGGAATACTCAGCGGGTACTAAGCACTAACCAATAGTCATAGCATACAGATAGCATACATAAAGGAGGAAGCAAGTTGCATATATAGAACATGAACAATTTATATCATACAAGGAAGCAAAAACAATTTATAATCATGCTTGTATTTCGTAGAAAGCCGATGAAACCTCTTGAAAACATCGTGCACTTGACTTGACTTGAAAATACAATTTCCGTGCTTGAAACTTGTTATGTTGTCTTATCTTGTCATATCATGCGTGTCATGTCATGTCATGCGTGTCATGCGAGTATCATGCTTGCTTGTTCATAATTGAAACATGTTCACATGCCTAGTTGCCGTTCATAGTCCGTCACAACTAGTACCCTATATGCAGATGGGCATGCCTAGTTGCCGTTCATAGCCCGTCGCAACTAGCATCCATGCAGAATGTGAATGCCTAGTTGCCGTTCATAGCCCGTCGCAACTAGCATCCATGCGGAATGTGAATGCCTAGTTGCCGTTCATAGCCCGTCGCAACTAGCATCCATGCAGAATGTGTGATGCTATGTTATGCGTGTCATGCCATGCTATGCTATGCGTGTCATGCAATGCTATGCATGTCATGCGAGGGGATGGGAGACCTTTCCCTATGCAATGCATGATTGTCTTGCCCTTGTCAAAAGCGAAGTGAAACATATCTTAGGATATGCCCCACCTCTACGTCCCATACTCAAAACATCGGTAAATCACGTCATTTCATGCGTGCTCGTGAGATCGTGTGCATACTTGCATTTGGAATTAAATATAGCAATTTGGGGTAATTCACAAAGCATAGCATATAGCAATTTAAGTGAGTAATAATCTACGCATTTTAAGAAATGTAGGAAACACACTATCATGAACCCTAACAATTTAAAGAGCAATCAAGCGTAGGTTCCCTTAATTTATCATTTATTTTGTTCACCTTGGCATTTCATCAAACATGGGGTGTGTTCATTATTCACTTAAACCTAGATCATGCTTTTCTAGGTGGGTTATGCTCACATCACACTTGTATGTTCATTATTAGTACAATGCCCTTTCCCATTCGTTCATCACATCATCCACACGGCATCCATTCGCCAACATCCATCTCCATTCACCATTCATACCACCAATCTCATAACACATATATATGTGAAGGAAAACAAGAAGAAATAAAGGCAAAGAGAAGCTATAACTAGGAGGGTAGTAAGAAGTACCGACCTTGATCAAGTGGGGAAGAAATCCCCTTTTCCAAACGACCGTGAGTTGCTGCCCTAGCTTGGAACACGAGCTCCACACGAGCTTGAGCCGAGATCTTGAAGGAAAACGTACTTGAGGATGATCTAGGGTCTCAAACCCCTTTGATTTCTCTTCAAAATGGAAACCCTAGGTTTAGGAAAACCTTCTCCTTTCTCTCTATTCTCCCAAATCTTCTAAAGGTTGAGAATGAGCCCTAAAGGCTCGGGAAATCCTATATAAGAAAGGGTATAACACCCGAATGCCGAAAATGCCCTTAGTGAAAATTCTGTAAAACGCGAGGACCGAGCGATCGGTGTTAATGACCGATCGATCGGTTGCCTACCGATCGATCGGTTTCATAACCGAGCGATCGGTTGAAATTTCACTCTCTGGAAAATTTCTCCATACAAACTTTCTGACCGCGCGATAGCTACCGATCGATCGGTTATGGACCGATCGATCGCTGACTGGACCGAGCGATCGGTTCTCTGTATGTCTGGACTGTTTTGACCATATCTTTTGACTCGCTCGTCGGATTTCGACGATTCAACTTGCGTTGGGTTCGTCTTTCGAAAACGCACATTTCTGACGTTTCGGAATTTTCGATTTCTCCTTTATTTATTAATTAGACTACAAAAATGGCCAATTAGCTACGAAGGTGCTATTCATTAAGGATGAAAAAGTCCGGGGTGCTACATTCTCCCCCCCTTACAAAAATTTCGTCCCCGAAATTTGGACGATACATACATGCATCAAATCAAAACAAAATTATAAGCCATATGAACAAGTCTATTCAAACAACTCGGGATACTTTGCTTTGACTTCGGCTTCACGCTCCCACGTGGCTTCTTCTCGGGCATGATGTTGCCATTGCACGAGAACCAAAGGGATTGTCTTGTTGCGAAGCACTTGATCTCTCCGATCTAATATGTGAATCGGCTTCTCAACCAACGTGAGATCTTCTCGAATTTCCAACGGTTCCAATTCTAGTACATGTGAAGGGTCCGCAATGTACTTCCGAAGCATAGACACGTGGAAAACGTTGTGAACCGCGGCCATGTAAGGTGGAAGAGCTACTCGATAAGCAACTTCGCCAACCCGCGTGATAATCTCAAACGGTCCAACATAGCGAGGACTAAGCTTGCCTCTTTTGCCGAATCTCATAATCCCTTTACTAGGAGATACTTTCACAAAAACTTGATCCCCTACTTGAAATTCCAAGTCCCTACGGCGCGTGTCCGCATAACTCTTTTGGCGATCTTGAGCGGCTTTCAACCGATCCCGGATGATCTTGACTATACTCGCAGTTTGCTCAATCAACTCCGGACCAAGTACTTTTCTTTCTCCTACCTCATCCCAGTAGAGAGGAGACCTGCAGCTTCGCCCATACAAAGCCTCGAACGGGGCCATTTGGATACTCGCCTGATAGCTATTGTTGTAGGCGAACTCCACCAAAGGCAAGTGCTCTTCCCAACTGCCTTTGAAATCCAGCATACAAGCCCGAAGCATATCTTCTATTACTTGGTTCACCCTCTCGGTTTGTCCATCCGTCTGTGGATGAAAAGCAGTGCTGAAATCAAGTCGGGAACCCATAGCTTCCTGAAAGCTTTTCCAGAATCGTGATGTGAATCTTGGATCCCGATCCGACACAATACTGACAGGCACTCCGTGCAACCTCACCACTTCCTTGATGTACAAGGCAGCTAACTGACTAGAGTTGAAAGTAGTTCGGTAAGGCAAGAAGTGAGCGGACTTCGTCAAACGATCCACTACTACCCATATCGCATCTGAACCCCTTGCCGTCTTTGGCAAGCCAACTATGAAATCCATGGATATGTTCTCCCATTTCCACTCGGGAATCGGAAGGGACTGTAATAGACCTGCGGGCCGCATGTGTTCTGCTTTCACCTGTTGACACACCAAGCACCGTGCTACATATTCCGCAACCTCCCTCTTCATATTCCGCCACCAAAAGTGACTCTTGAGGTTCCGGTACATCTTCGTACCCCCTGGATGCACTGTGTATTTCGAACGGTGTGCTTCGTCCAAAATCTCTCTTCGAAGATCTGCATTGGCTGGGACGCACAGTCTTCCCTTGAATGTGATAGCACCCCGACTAGTGAGAGAAAAGTCTTCACTACCCTTGGCAACTTCCTTGTCCCGGAAAGCCAACAATTCCGCATCCATGGCTTGATATTCTTGGATCAAATCTATAATGTACGGCCGAACCGTAACATTTGCCAAGGTAGGACCACGGACAGAGTTATTCACACTGATGTCCAGATTTGCCAAATCTTCTAGTAGCTTCCATTCTTGAACCAACATGTGTGCTAACAACCCCTGAGGTCTTCTACTCAGAGCATCAGCCACTACATTTGCCTTACCCGGATGGTATTGAATGGTACAATCATAGTCCTTCAGAAATTCCATCCAACGCCTTTGCCTTAGATTCAGCTCCTTTTGGGAAAAGAGATACTTGAGACTCTTGTGATCAGTGAACACATAGAACTCCACCCCATAAAGGTAATGACGCCAAATCTTAAGTGCAAACACGACTGCGGCAAGCTCTAAGTCGTGCGTGGGGTAATTTTTCTCATGCTCCTTCAATTGCCTTGATGCATAGGCAATGACCTTCTTGTGTTGCATAAGCACACATCCAAGTCCAACGTGTGAGGCATCACTGTACACCTCATACCCAAGAGGTCCGGATGGCACTGTAAGGACAGGAGCTGTAGTAAGCCTCTTCTTCAGTTCCGTGAAACTGATCTCACACTTGTCGCTCCAAACAAACTGCGCATTCTTCCGTGTTAGGTGAGTAAGCGGTGCTGCAAGGCTAGAGAAACCCTCTACGAATCTCCTGTAGTAGCCTGCCAGCCCAAGAAAGCTGCGTATCTCAGTAACACTCTTGGGCCTCGCCCAACTCATAACAGCTTCTATCTTCTTCGGATCAACGGAGATGCCTTCTGCGGAAACAACGTGGCCTAGGAATGCCACCTCTTCCAACCAAAACTCACACTTGCTAATTTTGGCGTATAGCTTGTGCTCTCTTAACATTTCCAATGCGAGGCGAAGGTCGCGTATGTGATCTTCCCGTGTCTGGGAATAGACCAAAATGTCATCAACAAATACAATCACGCACCTATCTAGGTATGGTCGGAACACCCGGTTCATCAAATCCATAAAGGCTGCCGGCGCGTTCGTGAGTCCAAAAGGCATCACCAAGAACTCGTAGTGTCCATATCGAGTCCTGAAAGCAGTTTTGGGAACATCTTCCGCCTTAATCTTCAACTGGTGATAACCCGATCGAAGATCTATCTTTGAGAAAAATCTCGCTCCCTTCAACTGATCGAATAAGTCATCAATCCTAGGCAAGGGATACCTATTCTTTATAGTGACTTTGTTCAATTGCCGGTAATCGACACACATCCGCATCGAACCATCTTTCTTCTTAACAAACAACACCGGGGCACCCCATGGTGAGACACTTGGTCGAATGAAGCCAAGGCTTTGTAATTCTTCCAACTGAGTCTTTAACTCTTTGAGTTCAATAGGGGCCATTCTATACGGAGCCCTGCAAACAGGAGCTGTGCCTGGTGCAAGCTCGATCATAAACTCAATCTCCCTGTCTGGAGGCAATCCTGGCAACTCCTCTGGAAATACATCCAGGAACTCACTCACAACCGGAATAGTTGATGAGTCCTTTGCCTCGGGGTTAGCTATGCCCAACGCCGCAAAACGAGCAATAGATCTGCTTTTCAACCCGCGAAAGTGGAATGGTTTTCCTTCTACTGGCTTGAAGAGTACCATCTTCTCAAAGCAAGCTACATGCCCATGATGTGCTGCTAACCAATCCATTCCCAATATAATATCAAAGTCTTGGAATCCAAGGACGATGAGGTCAACCGCCAACTCGTGGCTTCCAACTTGGACCGCACTATTTCTATACACTTTATCTGCCAATACCGTTTTGCCGAGCGGAGTCGAAATGGCTAACTCCGGTTTTAGCTGACTAGGCTCCACAGAAAAGCCTTCTGAAAAACTCGGCGAGACAAACGAATGAGTAGACCCGGTATCAATCAACACTCGAGCCAAATACTCATTGACTAGTAGGGTTCCTGAAATTTTAGGCTAGTTACGTCAATTCAAGCCTCAACAGTGTATACACGTAGGTATATATATATATATAGCATACCAACTACGTACACAAGGAATAAAACATAACATAACAATCACGAATAAGGAAAATAACTCCTAACGCGTACCTTGCACCACATCGTCAGATGCAAGTGCATCGCCCTCTGTCAAGGCAAAAACTCGCCCCTGGTTCGCCTGGCGAGACTGAGGTGTGGACCGGGTAGTCTGAGATGACGCCTGATGTGATCCTGCTGGGCGTGCTGGTGGCCTGATCCCCTGAGACTGGCCTGGTAAATACCGGGTAGGGCAATCCCTGATCACGTGGCCCTGGCGACCACAGTGAAAACATCCACCCGATGCTCTTAGGCAATCCCCAGCTGGGTGCCGTCGACCGCATGAAGGGCAGGCCTCGTGTGTGCGGGTAGGAGGGGCCTGAGGTGGAGCATATCTCGCCACCTGAGGTGCAACTGGCCATGGGGCCGGGAGAGCCTGAGGTCGAGGTGCCTGTGGCACGTACTGCCGTGGTGCTGGGGCCGTATAAGTCGGCCTCATCGGTGGTGCTGGCCATGTATACTGATAAGGGCCGGTACGATTCCGCCTCTCTGGAGGTGCTGAACTACTGGCTTGGCCTCTCGCCAACTCTCTCTTCTTAGACATTGCTTCAGAATTGGCCTCAACCAATAAGGCCTTATCCACTACTTCGGCGTAAGTGGCGTGCCTGAAAACTGACACTTTCTCCATGATGACATCCTTGAGCCCTTGCTCAAACCTCCTCGCCTTCATTGCCTCGGTGGCAATCATGTGTGTCGCGAAGCGTGATAGCTCCGAGAACTTGGCCTCATAAGCGGCCACAGACATCGAACCTTGCTCAAGGTTGATGAATTCTCTCTCTTTCTTTTCCCGAGCTCCAACCGGGAAATACTTCTTATAGAACGTGTCCTTAAACTCCTCCCAAGTCCAAGGTTGACCCTGCATGGTCAAGTCTCGTGTCCTCAATGCGGACAACCACCAATGGTGGGCTTCACCCTCTAGCATGAAAACTGCCCATGCTACCCTATCCTCCTCTGTAGGCGAGAGGACCGCAAAAATCTTCTCCATCTGGAGGATCCACGCCTCTGCTGCGAGAGGGTCCACACTCCCATGGAAGGATGGAGGCCTCAATCTCCTGAATGCCTCAACTCCAGCTGTACGATGTACTGGAGCTGCGGGCGGTGGAGTAGGTGCCGCTGATGCCGGTATAGTTTGCCGAGCCGCCAGGATGGCGAGTGTCTCAGCAATAGAGCCTAAGACCTGAGAGAGGTCCGGCTGCTCATCCTCATCTCTAGAAGAAGATGAAGCTCTGGTGTGTGGTCCACGACCCCGTGTGCCCCGCCTCATGACTAAAGTCCTGAGAACAATAGCACCACATGAGTCTCACTTGAAAACACAGTTTATTTCAATGTCGTTTCACAATAATTCAATCTGTATTAGTTGTATAACACTAATATCCATCACATCAAGTAATCAGAGTATTCATCACATTATACTTATACTTTAGTGTTCTAGCGTACCTAGGACCCGTACTTGGTTAAAGCAACCTTTTTAGACTAAGACTAAAGTTTAGTCTTACACTTGGAACCAGACTCGCTCCCGACTTACTTCCTTCCTAACTTGTTTCCTGACATATGCTCTTGTCAAGTCGTGGCATAAGATTCTAAGTGACCCTAGAGACCTAAAGCCTAAGCTCTGATACCACTTCTGTCGCGACCCAAAACCCACCCTAGGAGTTAGAGTGAATCTTGGACGACTCAATCATGACTTACATGACTTGCTTGACAAACCAACCTGCAAAAACCCACAGAGCATATACAATAGAGGACATTATAGCGGAAATATAACTATAAAACACAGCGGAAGTCTAACAAACCTCTAAGTATATACATATGATCCAAGTTTATACAAAAAGTAACCAGAAGAAAGTGCGGACAGACCCGCCAAAATACATGGATATAATCTCTCATCTCACCCACAGCTAATCCACTCAGAATCTACAACCACCTAATGGTAACCCTCTACCGGAGGTTCCTCAAAAGGCTCCTCGACGTACTCCTCCTCCACCCATGGACTCGGAGCACAGATATCAAATGGAGCAGCTGCTCCGCCGTCACCTGCCGACATAAGAAGTACGGCTGAGCATGGAATACTCAGCGGGTACTAAGCACTAACCAATAGTCATAGCATACAGATAGCATACATAAAGGAGGAAGCAAGTTGCATATATAGAACATGAACAATTTATATCATACAAGGAAGCAAAAACAATTTATAATCATGCTTGTATTTCGTAGAAAGCCGATGAAACCTCTTGAAAACATCGTGCACTTGACTTGACTTGAAAATACAATTTCCGTGCTTGAAACTTGTTATGTTGTCTTATCTTGTCATATCATGCGTGTCATGTCATGTCATGCGTGTCATGCGAGTATCATGCTTGCTTGTTCATAATTGAAACATGTTCACATGCCTAGTTGCCGTTCATAGTCCGTCACAACTAGTACCCTATATGCAGATGGGCATGCCTAGTTGCCGTTCATAGCCCGTCGCAACTAGCATCCATGCAGAATGTGAATGCCTAGTTGCCGTTCATAGCCCGTCGCAACTAGCATCCATGCGGAATGTGAATGCCTAGTTGCCGTTCATAGCCCGTCGCAACTAGCATCCATGCAGAATGTGTGATGCTATGTTATGCGTGTCATGCCATGCTATGCTATGCGTGTCATGCAATGCTATGCATGTCATGCGAGGGGATGGGAGACCTTTCCCTATGCAATGCATGATTGTCTTGCCCTTGTCAAAAGCGAAGTGAAACATATCTTAGGATATGCCCCACCTCTACGTCCCATACTCAAAACATCGGTAAATCACGTCATTTCATGCGTGCTCGTGAGATCGTGTGCATACTTGCATTTGGAATTAAATATAGCAATTTGGGGTAATTCACAAAGCATAGCATATAGCAATTTAAGTGAGTAATAATCTACGCATTTTAAGAAATGTAGGAAACACACTATCATGAACCCTAACAATTTAAAGAGCAATCAAGCGTAGGTTCCCTTAATTTATCATTTATTTTGTTCACCTTGGCATTTCATCAAACATGGGGTGTGTTCATTATTCACTTAAACCTAGATCATGCTTTTCTAGGTGGGTTATGCTCACATCACACTTGTATGTTCATTATTAGTACAATGCCCTTTCCCATTCGTTCATCACATCATCCACACGGCATCCATTCGCCAACATCCATCTCCATTCACCATTCATACCACCAATCTCATAACACATATATATGTGAAGGAAAACAAGAAGAAATAAAGGCAAAGAGAAGCTATAACTAGGAGGGTAGTAAGAAGTACCGACCTTGATCAAGTGGGGAAGAAATCCCCTTTTCCAAACGACCGTGAGTTGCTGCCCTAGCTTGGAACACGAGCTCCACACGAGCTTGAGCCGAGATCTTGAAGGAAAACGTACTTGAGGATGATCTAGGGTCTCAAACCCCTTTGATTTCTCTTCAAAATGGAAACCCTAGGTTTAGGAAAACCTTCTCCTTTCTCTCTATTCTCCCAAATCTTCTAAAGGTTGAGAATGAGCCCTAAAGGCTCGGGAAATCCTATATAAGAAAGGGTATAACACCCGAATGCCGAAAATGCCCTTAGTGAAAATTCTGTAAAACGCGAGGACCGAGCGATCGGTGTTAATGACCGATCGATCGGTTGCCTACCGATCGATCGGTTTCATAACCGAGCGATCGGTTGAAATTTCACTCTCTGGAAAATTTCTCCATACAAACTTTCTGACCGCGCGATAGCTACCGATCGATCGGTTATGGACCGATCGATCGCTGACTGGACCGAGCGATCGGTTCTCTGTATGTCTGGACTGTTTTGACCATATCTTTGACTCGCTCGTCGGATTTCGACGATTCAACTTGCGTTGGGTTCGTCTTTCGAAAACGCACATTTCTGACGTTTCGGAATTTTCGATTTCTCCTTTATTTATTAATTAGACTACAAAATGGCCAATTAGCTACGAAGGTGCTATTCATTAGGATGAAAAGTCCGGGGTGCTACATTCTCCCCCCCTTACAAAAATTTCGTCCCCGAAATTTGGACGATACATACATGCATCAAATCAAAACAAAATTATAAGCCATATGAACAAGTCTATTCAAAACAACTCGGGATACTTTGCTTTGACTTCGGCTTCACGCTCCCACGTAGCTTCTTCTCGAGCATGATGTTGCCATTGCACGAGAACCAAAGGGATTGTCTTGTTGCGAAGCACTTGATCTCTCCGATCCAATATGTGAATCGGCTTCTCAACCAACGGAGATCTTCTCGAATTTCCAACGGTTCCAATTCTAGTACATGTGAAGGGTCCGCAATGTACTTCCGAAGCATAGACACGTGGAAAACTTGTGAACGCTCGGCCAGGTAGTGGAAGAGCTACTCGATATAAGCACTTCGCCAACCCGCATGATAATCTCAAACGGTCCAACATAGCGAGGACTACGCTTGCTCTTTTGCCGAATCTCATAATCCCTTTACTAGGAGATACTTTCACAAAAACTTGATCCCCTACTTGAAATTCCAAGTCCCTACGGCGCGAGTCCGCATAACTTTTCTGGCGATCTTGAGCGGCTTTCAATCGATCCCGATGAAAATCTTGGACTATCTAACTCGTCATTTGCTCAATCACTCCGGACCACGTATTTTTCCTTTCTCCTACCTCATCCCATAGAGAGGAGACCTGCAGCTTGCCCTCCAACAGCCTCGAACGGGCCATTTGGATCGCGCCTGATAGCTATTGTTGTAGGCGAACTCCACCAAAGGCAAGTTGCTCTTCCCTAAACTCTTTGAAATCCACATACAAGCCCGAAGCATATCTTCTATTACTTGGTTCACCCTCTCGGTTTGTCCATCCGTCTGTGGATGAAAGCATGTGCTGAAAATAGCGGGAACCCATAGCTCCTGAAAGCTTTCCAGAATCGTGATGTGAATCTTGGTCCCGATCCCGACACAATAACTGACAGGACTCCGGCACCTCACCACTTCCTTGATGTACCAGGCACTAACTGACTAGAGTTGAAAGTAGTTCGGTTAAGGCAAGAGTGATCGTACTTCGTCAAACGATCCCCTACTACCATCTCGCATCTGACCCCTGCCCGTCTTTGGCAAGCCCAACTATGAAATCAGGATAGTTTCTCCCTTTCCCACTTTCTGGGAATCGGAATGGACTGGAATAGACCTTCGTGCCGCATGTGTTCTTCTTTC